>JAJONR010001403.1:0-96381 GCA_029582245.1 Solanum etuberosum
AACCCTCATCCTGGCTGACTACAAGCGGAAGACTAACTCAAGCATAAAAAGCTTAAAAACTGAATAAAAATTCATGAAACTCAAATACAAAGGTTTAACTCAAATGAAAAAACTCTGAATAAAAATAAAATATTCAACTCGCCATAAAATAGGCAACTCAAGTCTTTAAAACATTTAACAAAATAAAGGATCAGACTTCTGAAACTCTATGAAGCCTCTAAATGACAAAGATGGAAGTCGGGACAAGACCCACGACATCCTGACAAAACTAAAAGTAAATGGAATCCTCTGGAAGCAGGAGGCTCACCATAGCTAACTCGAACTCCCTGTGGTATCAACGAAGCTCCTGTTGATGATCCTGAATACCTATATCTGCATCATGAAACGATGCCGGCCAAATGGCTCAGTATATGGAAGGTACGAGCATGTAAGGGGAATTCTAAATCATAAACATAAGCTTGAACTGGTGGAAAAGAAACATACTTACCCCTTCTGAACTCACTCAACTCAAAGAAACATAGTTTAACTCAATGATAAGATATTCAACTCAGTGAAATAAGGCTCAACTCAATAATAAGATACTCGACTCAGGGTACTCAACTCTGGATACTCAACTCAATATAAAGAAACAATACACATGCAATATATGGAAAGCTTTTAAAACAGTAGAAAGCAACTCAGTGTATTGAAGAATGCAATAACAACTCAGTTTATATATTATAAAATATAATATAACTCTGTGGGAGTTTCTCTAACCGACAACCATCACTATGAGCTATGTGATGATACAACCTCTCGCCCACGCTGCCAGAATTGTCCTATACTTTGTCGGGGCATAGATCCTCTCAACTAAGTGGATCCACTGGTCTATGCTAAAAAGCATTAAGGAATCATCTAAAAAGTATGACCCTTTCTACCCACGTTGACTACATGGTTTATGGAGACTGTGAGTTATTATGAACTCGTCCCCATATCGGTGCTCAATACTACTCTCAAAATATACTCAGCGCATATGTTTAAAAACATAACTCTTTCTCTGTGGTTTGAGGTTATTACTCAAAACTTCTCTTAAAAATGATGGAACTCAAAACTGCTCATGAAAAATCATTTGGAAATTGGTGTTTCCTCTTATCTTAAATGTGAAAACATTTACACCTTGGGAATACTTAGTTCCCATATATCAATTTAAAGAAATGAACTTGGCTCTACTCTTTCTCAAACTCAATGCTTAAGTCCTTAAAACAAGTTTAGAAAAATTTGTAAAAGACTTCTCAAAATAAGGTTCATGCTGAATTATGGATGTGAACGACTCGACTCGAAGGTCTACATAACAATATGGAACTCGTGTATACGACTCTTCTCATTCTAATAATTACTTCCTCAAAACTTAGCTCAAATCAATAGTTGATCTCAAAGAATTCACAATTGAACTTAAAGACTTTCTTGAACTCTACTGTTAACTCTCTCTTGAATTTGAATTATGAATTCAAGAGTTATGGTTCATGATATGAAGGATCTCGTGATAATAAAGTAGACTCATGAATACATTTTCCTCATTCTCATACACACTTGCTCGAGTCTTGAAATAAGTTATTAGAAGTTTGTAGAAGACTCCTCAAAAAGACTCAAAGGGACATTCTCAAAAATGTTCGAAAGAACTCTCAAGACTTAACTCTTAGCTCTACCTTGAATTTTAATTATGAATTCAAGGTCATGATTTATGGTAGGAAAGATATAGTGATGATTAAAAGTGTTTTAGATAGTCAATCATGAGAAACGATTGAAAAACACTATCTGGGGAGCAAGTCCACGACGCGGAGATGCATTTTATTATTTGGTCACAAAATAATTTTGAACAGTGGAGTCCGCGATCTCTCCGCGACGCGAAGAGAGAAAGTTCACTCTGAAGGAACAGGTCCGTGATGCGGACCTGGTACTTGTTTTTTATCTAACTTTTTCTTCCTCATTTTCTAACCCCAATTCACCTAAATTCGATTCTTTTTCTCAATTTCTCTTTAGATTCAGATTGTCAATACATGTACACAAGAATATAATCAAACACAACTCTAAAATCAACACGATTTCCTCAAGAAATCCTCAATCTCATCTAAACTTAAGAACGAAAGCCAATTTCAAGAACACAATTCAAGAACATCAAACCTTCAACTTTCTAGAATGAATTTAATGCTGAAATTAACGTGATTTGTGTGTGGGTGAACAAACCCAACACTATGGAAGATTACATACCTCTTAGGGATCAAACCTATGGCGAAAATCCACAACAAAACTCAAGAACCTCGACGAACGCCTTGATCCTTTTCTCTTCTTTTCTCTTCTTGAACTCTCAACTAAAACCCTAAGCGTATATTAGGATTATAAAACTGAACCTAATCAGATTAGACTCCTAAAACCATACTAAAATGAATTAAATCTTATTGGGTACGGAAAGACCAAAATACCCCTAACTATTTTTGAGTAACTTTCCTTATTTGGATAGCCCGACTTCAAACGGGCATATCTCCCTCATACGAACTCAAAATTTAGCAAACTCAGTGGCGTTGGAAAGATAATTCAAAGAAATTTCATTTGATATCTTATGGGCCACCTAACTCATCCTGTACTGAAGGTTACAGTCGTTTGAAGTTAACTCAAAACTTAGAATAACTTAGGAATGACTTGAGTGAATTCTCTCTAGTTTTTTTTGGAACACAAGGTGCTACATGTAGTGGCCTTAAAACTTAGGAAAAATTTAAATTCCTTGGTAAAAACTTACTCACTACGAAGGATGCTTCAAGTCTTAGCTCAAAAAAATTTCGGGGTGTTACACCTAAGCTGGAAAAGTAGTGCCTTGCAATCAATTAAGAGGTTAGATAGAGAAGAACGATCATTTTGTATTTAATGTGTTATTTCCTTACAATCAATTTCAATTTGTCATTCATCAACCTGTTGTCTAGTGCAATTTTAGCACCTCTAATAGGCCACATAGCTTTGTTTGGATCGTTGTAGCTTTGAAGATATTCCCCATGAATCTATTTATCCAATTCCCTTATGTATCCCGAATGACTTCTCATATGGCTCATTCTCCTGATTCCATATTGGATGATCCTTCTGTGTTTAGTTCAAATCCTATTGATGGTGGTTTCTATTTAACAAAAGTTGCCTTATATATGTGTTGTCGTACATTTTTATTTGTTAAGGCAAAGTATTCAAAAAAAATGGTTTAGGGCCTTTGTTATGTAATTGCTGATTTTTGTTTGTGATGGTAGTTGTCATTCCTTACCAGCCAAATGTTCCATAATAAGAAAGGAAGTGCATCTTTTCATTTTAGATGGAGTTTGAGTTTAAGGTTCTTAATGTGTTCAAGCCAATTGTAATTTTGCATGTTGACGAAGATGTGAATTTCATGGTCAACACCTAAGGTGTGCCATAGTTTCCATGCTTAGGTACATTCGACAAAGATATGTTGTATAGTTTCAGGGCATTGACAGAAGTTGCAGTTTTTGTTTATGCTTATACCTATTGATTCTAGATAACTACATGTGGGAAAACATCCATGTTGGCATAGCTAGAGGAAATTCTTGATTTTAATGGGGTACTGGAGTTTTAAAATCCACTTAAAGGTGAAGATAGAGGGAGGTTTTGTACTCACATGGGATCTGAGAAAGTAGTAGATTGAGCTAGTAGTTAGGGTACCTTTTGGGTTTGTGTACCAACTAATTTTTTCATGTGTGGATGACCTGTTTTAGAGGCATAGGTACTTTGTATGAGGTGGACAATGTTTGTTGGAAAGACAAAATATATGTTATCTAATTTCCAGTGCCTATTAGTTATAAGATCACATATATTTAGGTTTAGATCTCCTTAGGTTAGGGACCCAGTGATACATCCCCTCACAGGGTTTCGTTACTAGGTAGCCATCTATCCGTCCACGAGGAGTCTTGTCTCTCATTCCCTAAGGTCCAATTCATACCCAATTTACAATAACCCTAGCCTAGGATAAGGTTCTTCCATGTCCTACTGTGGGGCTGTTCGATATGATTCTAGTGTCTAGAAGGTTACTCTATTATTTTCTAATAAGTGTAGATGCCCATACGGTATCCTGTTTGTCGTAGGCTCTCCAAAATAGCTTTGCTAGTAAGACTTTATTTCTTGTGGTTGGTTTTCTGATACTCAATCCTCCCCAAGTCTTTGGAAGAGTGACAATATCCTATTTTATCATATGGAGTTTGTATTTGTCACTCATAATTCCCCAAATTAAGTTACGTTGGATTTGATCGTTCTTATTTTTTTATATTAATGGGAAGGCTAGTGGATTGGATAATGTGAATGGATACGATGTTTAGACATTCTTGTGCTAGGGTGGGTCTACCTACTATGTCGAGGAATTTGTTTTTCCACCTGGATAATTCGGCATATAGATTATCGATGATGAATTGATAATCCTTTTAGGTGGGAGATTTATGTAGTATTGGGAAGCGTAGGTATTTCCTGGAATTGGAGCTTGTTTTTATGCCCTGGGTTGATGAGATTTGATTTTGCATAACGGTGTGGAAATATTTTGAGCATATAATCTTAGACTTTGAATAGTTGATGGTTTTGCCAGAAGATTTGCAGAATTCCTCAATCACTCTTTTAATGGTTGAGTGATTGTTGGTTTATGCTTTAGCCATCAATGTTACGTCATCAACGAAAAAAGATGATATAGGTTAGCCCCTACTTCAAGATCTTGATTATTTTTCATGATTTTTGATGGACTGCTTTCTCAATCTCTCTTTCGAGCATTTCCATGCATAAAATAAATAAGTATGGGGAAAGGGGGTCCCCTTGTTTTATGCCCCTCGATGGTTTGAAGAAATTTGTCATTTCCCCATTTATAGAACAACTACCCTACTGGATGAGATGCATGGCATTATTAAGTTCGTAATGTTGATTGGGAAGTTGAAGTATATAAGGGTTTTCCAGATGAAAGTCCATTTTACTTTTCAAATACTTTTTCATATCTAATTTGATGATCATATTTTCATGTTTCCCTTTCATTTTTTGGAAGTGAGTAATTATTTCTTGAACGATTATAGTGTTGTTGGGCTTTGATGGCCACTAGGTCGTACTACCAGGAACTCTCTTGGGTTTAGAGGGCAACAATTTTATTTCTTCTACATAGATTGAGAGTTGTTGTATGGAAGAACTTAGTGTCAGAGTCACTGTCACTGAGGCTGTTAACTCTAGATTTTAGTTTCCAGAAACATTCCTCTAATCTAAGTATTAGGTTGTATTGTTTAATTAGGTCAACCTCCAGTTTTGATAGGAAGGAGCTGGAGAGCTATAATTTGGTGATTTTTGATACCCTCAATTCGTTGGAGGAGTCTTTTTCTTTTTAATAAAAAGATGTTGCCAAAAGTTTGCTTATTCCATATGGTAACAATTCGTTCAAAAGAAATGATTGCTTCAGATATGTTTGTTCAGTTAAGCCAAAATGAGGATATTATATTTGGTAATTCGGGGTGTGAAGTCACATGGATTTGAAGCGAAAGATTTTATTGCTATGTTTACTTTTGTGTGGGAATACTGATATGAGAAGGGGACAATAATCTAAAAGGATATGAGGTAGGTAATGTACTTGCACATCTCGATAACTATGAAACCACTTCTCGTATGATAAAAACCGGCCTAGTCTTTCAAAATTAAGACTCAATCTATTTTTGTAGCGCTAATTTAACCACATGTATTTGCTACCTTTAAAACCTAAATCAATCATCTCACATTAACTAATCACATCACAGAAGTCATTTACGTGAGAATTGATAATGGGCCTACCTTGTATTGCTCAGTAGTTCGTTAATATCACCCTTATTAGCCAATCATCTTAATAGTTGTTTCTAATTGTTTTTAAGTTTTCCCACAAAAGTTTCCGTACATTACAATGTGTACTAGCACAAATGACACTAGAAAGCCAATTCTTATTAGTAGTATATACCTTGACAATTGCATGGATTTCTTGATCAGTTGTTGCAATGTCATCCAACTACAAGATAGAGTCATCCCATAGGAAAACTAGACCGCCAGTGTTTCCCCTCGCAGGAACTTGGATCATTTAAATTAAGGGAAAATTGTCCAGAAGGTTTTGGTGGTCTTGCATTTTGGTTTCTATAAGGACTACAAATGGTGGCCTATGCCAGTCCAAGATAGCTTGGAAGTTTCTTCTAAACTCAATCCCATGGCTACCTCTACAATTCCATATCATTATATTCATGGATCTGATTGTGAGGGGTGGGATTGACGATGGAGGATGACTCGATGCTCTCAAAGGTTCCCATTTCCCAAGGTCGATTCATTATGACTACGTAGTTTCTTATATTCGGAGCAGATGTAGTTCTTATATTTACAGAGATTTTTAGTTAGGTCAGTAGGAAAATAAGGAAATTTCTTTTACGAATTGTTCTTTGAAGATCATTACCTTTACTTCCCTTAGGACCGTTATTTTCATCTAAGTTTCCCTCAATATTTCTAGAGTGTCTTCTAAGTCTTGAATGTCTTCATTTTCCTCCAGTTTCGGGACTACTTGGGAGGGAGGAGTTAGTGTCACACTCCGAGCCTACACCCTGAATGTGGTCAGTACTCGAGAACCATTGATGGTTCCCAAGTGAACCCTTGGCTTGGCAGACTACTTAGCGGAAGACTTACTCAAGCAAAATGGGAACTTTAAATGCATAATTAAGCTTTCAAGTCTCAATTAAACTCAACTCAAATAAATATTTGGAAATACTTAATAAGGTATAAGTAATCGTTTCAAGATCTCAAAACAGGAACATACTGAAAGACTCATCAACTCTAACTGACTATGAAGCCTCTAATACTAGGATAGATGTCAGGAAAAGACCCACGACAACTCAAAAATATAGGAAATAAATTTGAGATCCTCCTGAAAGCAACGAGGCTCACCAAAGCTAACTGGAGTGCAAGTGATCTCAACAAAGCTCTTATTGTTGACTCTGAACACATCCATCTGCATCATAATAAGATGCATGTCGAATGAATCAGTACATTGAATATACGAGTATATAAAGAAAACTGAATCCATAGATAACCAAACTAGTAAGACTGGAAGAATACTCACCTCAACTCAACTCAATACAAATGCCATAATAAAAGATGAAATGTTTAAAGCTTCATAAATAAAAGATACTAACTCAAGGATGTATATAAAAATACAATAAATTATTCTTTACTCTTATTTGGTAGATTCTCACACTGACAACCATCACTATGAGCTACGTAATGATACAACGTCTCGCCCACGCTGCCAGAAGTGTCTTATACATTTCTAGGGTATAGAAAACCTCAACTAAGTTGATCCACTAAGCAATAAGAATTCATCTAAAAAGTATGATCCTTTATCTATGTTGGCATACATGTTTTATCAGGATTTTGAGTTTTCTGAACTCATCCCCATATCGATGCTCAATACTACTCCCAATAATATATACTCATATTCAAATGTATAAAACATACTCTTTCTATGGTTTGAGAGAATTGCCCAAACTATCCTCTTAAAAGAGGTAACTGCTCTGAAATATCTCTGAACTCATAAACTCGTTTAGAAATCAAAGTTTCTCTGTTCTCAAAATAATACTCTCTTTATTCAGGTAAAAATGAAACATTTGGGAAATACTTAGTTCCTTTATACTCTTTCTCAAACTCCTTTTTACTTCCCTAAACTCTCAGTTTAAAACACAAATATTGGCTTTGTAAGATTCTCAAGATTTATAACTCTAAATAAGGTTCATGCTGAAATATAGACATGAAAGAATTAAATCAAGGATCTCAATAGCAATATAGAAAACTCAAGAACTCAAAACTCAACTCTATAAAATATCTTGAACATTTATCTTCAACTCACATTAGTTTTGAATGTGCATTAAGACATGTGATTAGGATATGCAGGAACTCTCAAAGGTAAATGAAGCCTATATGAGCTAATACAGAGAAGGGAACGTAGCCACAACTTAAAGGAACACGTCCGGATGAAGCACACAAAGGATTGGCCAGACGCCCTATGCCAGCAGGTGACCCCTGGCGCAGTGCTGGCACAGAGCGCGAGGCAAAAAACTTCAGCCCCAGGTTTGGGGCGCACTGCTGGCACGGGGTGCCAGGCTCTGGCGCCTTCATGGCGCGCCGCCCCACACCCCAACCAGCAACCTGATGAATTTTCAAGCCAAAATTAGGACCCCAACTAGTTTAGAATTTGGACATTACTCCTGGACTCTTCTTGATTCTCAAACCCAACACAAATACATAGGAACTTTCGTACTTCCTTTGGAAACATAACTTTTACCAAAGATTAACAAACAAAAGAATCAGAAACCTCCATTGTTAAGGAATTGAATTAAAAATCAAGAACTACGAATGAATCCTTTAGATATAATGATTTCTTGACTAAAATGAGATGTAGGGCGTGAGGATGAACAATTCCAACACTGTGAGAAGCCTTACATACCTAGAAAGAACAAAGGTTCTTGGAAAAATCGATTGAAACTTGAAGAATACTTGAACCCTAGCCTTTTCTCTTCTTGAAACCTTAAAAAATATGAAATATCATTTTAACGCTGCCCAGACCTTTAATTAGGTGAAGAAAAACGTGGCTAGGCTTAGTAGGCATGGGAAAAGACCAAACTACCCTTCTAAATATGATTGAGGTATCTTAAAAGAGAGGCTTCACTAAAATGAGAATATCTTTTTACTCCAAGCTCAAAATTAAGCGAACTTGGCGGTATTGGAAAGAGGAATCAAAGGCCTTGAATTTGAAAGGTCATGTGCCATTTAATATCTTATGTGCTAAGATATATGATTGTTAGAAATTGACCCAAGTAAAATCTCATATTGAAACTCAATCGGTAAGAAAGCTTTCAACTTAACTTTATGCTAGGGGATTCTAGTGACCTTAACATCTAAGAAAATTTAGAATCACTCGGTACATTCTTATTAACAAATGAAGAATGGTTCGAGTTTTAACTTAGAAATTTTTGGGGTGTTACAGTTAGAGCCCTCAACGGTACTTAGGATGACGACGTTACATTGTTGGGGATTGGAGCACTTTCACCTTCCTCTATGTTGGTGTGGATTACTTTGGAGAACAATAGGTGTTTTCTTAAGAAGTCATATAGGTGCTCCACTTGTTAAAGGCTGTCTCAGTTACCTATGGGGTAGGGGAGAAAATGGTGGGAAAATAAGAGATTCTTGTTTCAATACTAGCCCACTGGGTTGAAAAGTAGGTTCTCCCAAGTGGGGAAGTGGTAAAACAGGATCTGAGGGATAGATAGGTTCAGAGAAGGTTGAAGAACTATCGACAGCTATAACTAGTCATTGTACATCTCTATTTCTAGCCTCATCCCTTGTGATACTACATGATTAAGAAAGGTTGGGTTTCAGATAACTATTACTACTTTCTGAATGTTCACTAGGGTAGTGAAAGATAGGGTATGTCCTTGTAATGCCATCTCCATCCATAACTGTGGAGTGAATTTTGGGGTCGGAGCATGGGTAGTGTAAAAGGTGTTCTCCCCTTTTGTGACTGGAAACGTTGGGAGAGGGGGAATGAAAGTGGGAAGGTAATTTGGGAGTTCACGGTGACTAGGGGATTGTTGTTCGTTTGGGTTTGTGGGATGTGGGGAAAGAGTGTTAGTCTCATTGAGTTCCTTCTTTGTTGGCCTAAAAAGAGAAGTCTTCGCATTATTTTTATAATTGTTACAGTTGTCATTGTGTGTGGTTAAAAAGGAGACCATGTGGTTAAGATTTTTTGACGAGGGAGAGCTTGTGGGTAATAAAAATTTGAGATTATCTTTTGATAAGATAGCTATTGTGTAAAAGTGTAGCTTCAGTAGATTATGATGGTGACGTAGGGGTTTTGCAGCAGATGAGGTAGAGGTTTTTTTAGGGGTTATACTAGGCGTGTAGGTTTTTGTTGGTGCTGCCTTACTGTTTATAATAGCTTTGGCGGAGTTACTTTTATCTTTAATTTAATTTAATTTAATTATATTGTTGATGTAGTCATCAGTCGTAATACTAGGACCGTCTTGGTCTATCAATTGCTTTAAGCTTTTGGTAGGGAGCATTGTGGATTGCGAGCACTTTGAGATAACTCGATTTTGATGAGGTATTTTCCTTTATTTATAGATTTTAGAGTAAAGAAACTTACCTATGTTAGCATCAAAATAAATCGATGCTAATACCTATATCGCTTGAGCTAGCATCTAAGGCTGGACGCTTTCGGTGATTCCTTTTCCTTGTAAAATCTACCAGCTTCCATGGGTCCTCCGTTATCTCTTTCCCCGAGTCTATAGATTGTGAACCCAGATTGGTAGGTGCTTCATCTTGTGCTGGAAGGGCACTCTGCCGTAGCTCATTTGTTGTGATGGATGTTACTTTTCACAAGTGGTATTAGTGTATACTCTGTCCTTCATAGACAAGGGTTTGTAAGTGGTTCTATAAAGATATGCTTCTTGACTGGTAATCCAATTGGTACCTCTACACAAATGTGTATGTATCGTCCGCATAATGCAGATGATGTACAAACATACGTCTTTACTAATTTCCTTGAATTGTTCCGTACCTGAGCTAAGATGCCATGGTCGCTGAACTCTGTTAGGAGTTTGGGTAGTCGGACCCATATAGCTGAGACGTTTTCTTTTGCCTTAGATGCACCAAAGTTTGGGTACCACTTTTTTATTGATAAAAAGTATCCACTAACAAACCAAGGCCCCTATTGTAGTATTTTTGTCATGTTTTCTTCATTATAGAATTTAACAATGTAATAGTCAAGCCCAAGATCAATAATGAAAATTTCCTCTGATGCACTCCACAATGAAGTTAGTTTGATCTTGAGGTATTAGTGGTTTTTTGGGGTCTAATTATCGCTGAACTTGCCATTGGAGTAATGTTATGACTAATTAGCAAGTGCATTGAGTCTCTTTCAATTGAATATATAATCTAATTATGAGTTTGAGAATAAGTAATGGTTTCACAACATAAGTTTTCGCTAAAAACAATAAATAAATTAAATTTAGAATCCCCTTATCATATGAGAGTGCTCTATCAATAATATATGATCTAATGAGTTTGAGAACAAGAAATGATCCCCAAAAAGACTGATAACTCAACCTTCTTCTTGATTGTTATGTTTTTGCATTATTTAAGCATCCTCATTTGTAATATCATTATGGAGTGTATTACAAACTCTGTGGTGATCACAAAATAATCACTTCTCACTAGATCTTATTTTCTTCGTGTTTGTTAGTTAGTAGAATTTAGGTACTTCATTAAGATTGGTAAAGTAAGGCCTATCCCCCCCCCCTTGCTTGTACTTATCTGTCATGCCCCAAGGCTACACCCTGGATGTGGCCGACACTCGAGAACTATTTTTAATCCCCTAGCGAACCCTTGGCCTGGCTGACTACTTAGTGGAAGACTTACTCAAGCGATAACAAGCTTAGAAACAGAATTTAGAAGTTTCAAACTCAAGCAAATACTTAACTCAAACTGTCTGTAAAATACTCAATAGTATAGGTATAATAGTTTGCAAAACATCTCAAGGGAAAAGTAAATATTGAGAGACTGCTCAACTCTATCTATCTAAAAGGCCTCTATAGTTCAACATGGATGTCAGGACAAGAACCATGACATCCTAAAATGACTAAACTGGAAATAAAAGTGGAGTCCTCTGGAATGCAAGGTGGCTCACCAAAAGCTAACTGGAATGAAAAGTGATCTCAACGAAGCACCCATTGAGGATCCTGAATACATGTATCTGCATCATAAAAAGATGCAGGTCGAATGACATCAGTACATTGAATGTACGAGTATCTAATAAAGCTGAATGAATAAATAACTGAACTGATAAGGCTAGAAGAATACTCACCTCAACTCAACTCAATACAAAGCAATATTAAGAGATGAAATATTTAAAGCTTCATAAACATAAGATGTTAACTCAAGGATGTATATAAATTTTTTTTACTCATTACTCTTATTTGGGAGATTCCCTAACCGACAACCACCACTATGAGCTATATGATGATACATCATCTCGCTCACGCTACCAGAACTCTCATATACCTTGTCGGGGTATAGAACACCGCAACTAAGTGGAACCACTAAAGCTATGCTCGAAGGCAATAAGGAGTCATCTAAAAAGTACGATCCTTTACCCATGTTGGCTACATGGTTTATGAGGAATGTGAGTTTTCTAAAGTCATCTCCATATCGGTGCTCAATACTACTCCCAATAAATATATATACTCGTACTCAAGCAGAAATACTCTTTATCTTTTTTGAGGTAATTACTCAAAAGATCCTCTTAAAGAGGCAATGTCTAAATTATCTCCCGAAACTCTTTTAATTCTTTATGAAAATCAAAGTTCTCTTTCTCAATGTAAAAATGATACATTTGGGAATCAATTAGTCCCCTCATAATTTTCTCAAAATCATTCTTTAAATTCTACTGAAAACTCATCTTTGCTTAGTTTCTCAAACATCAATTTAAGACAAAAGAGTTAGGTTAAAAGATTCGCAATAAAAACTCAATAATAACTCAATATAAGGGTTCATGCTGAAAAATAGACATGAACAATCAACTCAAAAGTCTTAACACAAGATATAGCATCTCAAAATCATGAATAGAACTCATAACTCAACAACGATACTCATCTAAAGAATTATAAAAACTAAGGATGTAGCCCTAAATTATTCATTACTGATTGAAAGTAGATGTAGGGCGTGAGGACAAACTCAGTCCATCACTATGATAGTCTTACATACCTGGGAAGAACAAAGTTCTTGGCGAAATCAATGAAATTTGAAGAATGTTAGAAGACCCTACTCCTCTTGAATCGTTGCTCTAACTCTTTGAAGTGTTAAAGAATGTAAACTAATGTTTTAACGCTATTAAGACCCTTGATTAGGTGAAACAGTGTCGTGATTTAGGCTTATAAGGGGAGGGAAAAGACTAAACTACCCCTATTAAAAACTGACGAAAAACCTTCTACGGGTCAATCTACGATTCGTTGTTTTTTCTACAGACCATATATCTCATCCGTTAAATTTATATTGAATTTTAATGCTTGAAATTTCATTCTACGGGTCTAATTTATGACCCATATAAGTTTGTACGGACCATAGATCCAATCCATAGACTTTATACAATTTTTGGGCTCAAAAGTCCATTCTACAGGCCCAAACGACAGCCCGTAGAAGTTCCTACGGCCCGGAGAATGGATCTGTAGGAATCGGACCCCAAAATTTAGAGTCTTTGAAGTTTTTGATGGTTTGACAGTAGGGGTCGTAGTTCAATCGACGCCCCGTAGATTGGATCCGTAGTTCACAAACTCAGAAAACTCTGATATGAAAGTTTTTGGTAAAATAACCATAACTCTTTACTCCGAACTTGAAATGAGGAAAACTTGGTGGCGTTGGAAAGAGGACTCAAAGACCTTCAATTTGATAGGTTAATAGGCCACATAATTCATTATTTTCTGGGAGATATAGTCATTTGAAGTTGACCTAAGTAGAATCTTATGTCAAAACTTAATCGGTAAGGTAGCTTTCAACTGAACTTTGTGCTAGGGGGTTCTTGTGACCTTAAGTCATATCCAAATCCATTCCAACACTTAAGATTTGACCTTTACACATATGACCAATTTAAGAATCACCCGATATGATTTTACATGCCAATAAAAAATTGTTCGGTCCTTAGCTTAGAAATTTTCAGGGTGTTACATTATTCCTATTGATATTTTTTTAGTTTTAATAAAAGACCGCTAGACACTATGTCTAGTGATAAATTTGCTTTTAGAAAAATCCTCAAAGCACTATGACTTGACTAAATAAAAATTAAATCAATCAATTAAATTACAAATAAGGAACTTGACATTATTTAAACATGAAAATAATAATTTATTATAGCATATGAGAGCCCCATAAATTGCTCACATGATCCAAAATAATTAAGAATAAGTAGTGGTTCTCAAAGCACATCCTTGTTTTAAGGTGGTTCTCTAAGGTCCATTGCTTATATAGTAACCTCAAGTAATTGGTAACATATTATTATGTTAAGAAATACTATTTAGTGAGACATTATTATGCGATGACTCGTAAAATATTGATGATATGATCCAATGAGTTTAAGAATCATTACTTGTTTTCAAATTCAATTGATCATGTGATAACTAAATTATTGAGACTCTCATATGATATAATAAAGTATAATTATCATGATTAACTAGTGTTAAGTAAGTCCTTGGTGTATAGGGTGGAGTCCTGGAAAGAACTCACACGTTCACAAGATATATGTTGCAGAGATGAGGATGTTGAGATGGATGTATGAGTATATTAAAAGTGACAAGATTAGAGATTAAGTTATCCAGAAGAAGATAATAATAGTCTCAGTGGTCTTTGTACTAGACTACGACTTCCTTTTCTCACTACTATAATAGATAAATAATGAAATATATATCGACTCTTATTATCATTCATGTATGGAATTTGATTTAAAGGATCTAAAATGTGTACATTGACAATACATATAAATACTTTTTACCTTATATTTTTGTAGTTTAAGGTGTGATACATATATATATATATATATATATATATATATATATATTTTTTTTTTTAGGATTATTATTTTATCAAAATAATAAACATCTCTCACTACAAGAAATTAAAGATACAACAATAGAAAAGGAAGAAATGGTCGTAGTGAGGACCTTCAGATCCAACAAAAAAGAAAAAAATATAATGGTTATTATGGTGACATGAATGGTATGTTGATAGCCATAGAGGTGTATGATGAAGAAAGTGATGGAAAAGAGAGAGCGAAGAAGAAATTCTTTTTTTTTTGAAAGACGAAATAAATATCCTTTACACACTGGTTCAGTTGTATTAACACATTATGTCATGTCAACTAAAAGTATATTTTTTTTATATTTTAGAAGTGTTCATTATGAACAAATCGTAGATAAAGTCATGTTATAATGAAAGATGCAAACAAGTTTAATTTATACAAGTAGTATTTTTCATTTTTCTTTTAACATTTTAATTTTAATTTTAAAAATAATAAAACAGATCTTACTTTATAAAATTTCATTGAATATGTCACGCCCCGAGCCTACACCCTAGACGTAACTGGCATTCGATGACCATTGATGGCCCCAAGCGAACCCTTGACCTGGCTCAACTCTCAACGGAAGACTTAATCAACAATAAATGAAACTCAAAAGTAAAGATATAACTCAATGTCTCAAAATAGATAACTCGGAATATATTAAAGAAAACATTCAACTGGACAAAAGAGGAAACTCAAGTCTTTAAACATTTAATGGAAATGAAAAGACTCCTCAACCACTACTTTCTATCTATGAAGCCTCTAATAACTATGATGGAAGTCGGGATAAGACCCACGACATCCTAACAAAATTGAAAGATATAGTTGGAATCCTCCGGAAGCAAGGAGGCTCATCAAAGCTAACTCGAACTGCAAGTGGTATCAACGAAGTACTTGTTGATGACCCTGGTTACCTGTATCTGCATCATGAAAGATGTAGGCCAATTGACGTCAGTACATGGAATGTGCAAGCACGCAAGGGGAACTCTAAAGCATAGACATAAGCTTGAACTTGATAAAAAGGAAGAACATACTCACGTTATCTCAACTCAAGGATACTAAAACTCAGAAATACTCAACTAAGTTCAATATAAAAACAACAATAGAGATGCATTATAAAGAAATCTTTTAAAACAGTGGATAATAACTCAATATATTCAAAAATACAATAATAACTCTTTTTCTCTTATTTGGGAGATTCTCTGATCGACAACCATCACTATGAGCTATGTGATAATACAACGTCTCGCTCACGTTTCCAGAACAATCCTATACCTTTTCGGAGTATAAGACATCCTTAACTAAGTGGATCCACCAAGCTATTCTTTAAAAGCAATAAGGAATCATCTAAAAAGTATGACCCTTCTTACCCACATTGGCATACATGGTTTTTGAGGACTTTGACTTGTCTGAACTCGTCTCCATATCGGTTCTAAATACTACTCCCAATAATATAACTCATGCTCTTATGTTTAAAAATATTTTCTCATCCCCAAACTTTGAGATTATTACTCAAAAAAGGTTCTCTTAAAAGAGATAGTGCTCAAAACTCCTCATAAACTCATTTGGAAATCAAAGTTTCCTCTCATTTTAAATGTAAAACATTTACTCTTGGGAATACTTAGTCCCCATTTATTCATTTTGAAAAAAGAAACTCAACTCTCCTCATCCTAATACTCAGGTGCTTAAGTCTTAAAACAAATTTTAAAAGTTTGCAAAAGACTTCTCAAAATGACTCAAAAGAACTCCCTCAAACTTCACTCTTAATCTTTTCTTGAATTTGAAATGTAAATTCAAGAGTTATGATTTATGAAATATAAGATCCCTCGATGATTAATGAAGGTTTATGTAGTTAGGATTAAGAAAGGATTGAAAGCTCGACTCAATGGAACAAGTGCATAATTAGAACGAAGAAGAAAAGTGGCTTGACGCTTTTTAGCGCATGGGTGGCGCGTTGCGCTAGGCCTACCCTGACTGGGGCTAGTTTCTGGCACACTGCTGGCACCCCACGCCGGGTCTGCTGGTGCATCGGGGACGCGGCGCTCCAGCCCTTTTCTAGAAAGTTCCAACGAATTTTTCTTCTCGATTTTTATCCCTAATTCTGCTAGAATCAATTGATTTCTCCCAAATTCTCTTAGATTCGAGTACTCAACATAAGTAAACGAAAATTCACTCAAAACAACCCTCAAACTCATAACATTCACCTCAAGTACTCATCAAATCCCATCATTAACTATTTAACAACGAAACTTCAAGAAACTCATTAAGACCTTCAATACATGGATTGTGATGGACGAAATTAACTAAAAAACTCATGACTGGCGTGAGGGTGAACGAACCCATCACTATGAAAGCATGCATACCTCGTAAGGTTCAAATCCTTGGAAAAATTCCTCGAAGATCGCAAGAATCTTTAACGAACGCTTGAAATTTCTCCTTTTTCTCCTCTTGAACTCCTCTCTAAAACCCTAAGCGTGTTTAGGAATTGTGAAAACTGACCTAAATCAGTTTAGACCCCTATTTGGGTGAAATAAAACGCTTAAAGCTAATGGGGTAAGGAAAAGACCAAATACCCCTCTTTAATTCGAATGAACTTTCCTTAATCAGGCAGGCTGAACTGAAATGGGCATATCTCTCTTATCTGAACTCGGAAATTAGAAAACTCGGTAGCATTGGAAAGAGGACTCAGATACCTTTTATTTGATACCTTATGGGCCGGCTAACTCATCTTGTACTGAAATTAATGGTCGTTTGAAGTTGACCCAAAACACACAATTGAAGTCTAACTTGCACAAATTTCAAATTATCTTTTTCCAATTTAGTTCTTTCTAAAATTAGCTCTTTCTAAGATTTTGGTGTTACAATATCTCCCCCTTGGGAAAATTCGCCCTCGAATGAGATTACTCTAAGTAGAACTAAGGGTGGAAACATCTAACACCCAGTTCAAACACCCAACATGCAATTTAACACAACATAACATATCAATTAAAAGAGTGTTTTACAAAAATCTTTACCTTGGACTGGAATTTCTTCGGAAGAAAAGAGATGTGGGTATGTCTTCTTCATATCCTCCTCAGCCTCCCAAATAGCTTCCTCAACAAACTGGTTCTTCCATAAGACATTGACTAATGCAACCTCCTTGGTTCTCAACTTGCAAACCTGACGATTAAGTATCTCAACGAGAATCTCCTCATAAGATAGGCTGTCCTTAATACCAATATTTTCAGTTGGTATAATAAGTGAAGGAATGCACATACACTTCTTCAACAATTGAAATGTGAAATACCAGATGGACCACTTGTACCTCTGGCGGTAGCTGCAACTCATAGGCTACATTGAAAATCCTCTTGGATATCTTGTAAGGACCAATATACCGGGGAATAAGCTTCCCCTTCTTGCCAAATCTCATAACACCCTTCATGGGTGAAACCTTCAAATAGACCCAATCGTCCACCTCAAACTCCAAATCTCTTCTCCTAACATCAGTATAGGATTTCTAACGGCTTTGCGATGTTCTCAACCTTTCTTGAATGATCTTCACTTTCTCCATAGCTTGATGAACCAAGTCTGGTCCTATCAACCTAGCTTCACCAACCTCAAACAATCCAATAAGAGATCTACATCTTCTCCTATACAGAGCCTCATAAGGAGCCATCTGGATACTAGAGTGATAGTTATTGTTTTTGGCAAACTAAATGAAAGGCAAGTGATCATCCCCATTACTCTTAAAATGAATCACACACGCCCTCAACATATCTTCTAAAGTCTGAATTGTGCGCTCTTCTTTACCAACAGCCTGAGGATGGAAAGTAGTACTCAAATTTACCTTCGAACCCAAACCTTTCTGGAAAGACTTCCAGAATTATGCGGTGAATTACGCACCTCTATCTGAAATGATGGACACCGGAACTCCATTAAGTCTGACTACCTCTTGAATATATAACTTGGCATAATCTTCTCTTGAAAAGGTAGTCTTTACCGGCAAGAAATGGGTTGATTTAGTCATTCGATCTACAATCACCTAAATCGAATCATGCTGCCTGCGAGACCGCATCAAACAAGTAATGAAGTCCATATTCATCATCTACCACCGGGCCTCTCGTGCTCTACCTTGACTTGTTGGCAATTCGAGCACTTAGCAACGAACTTTGCAATACACCTCTTCATACTACTCCACCAATAGATTTCTCTCAAGTCACGATACATCTTTGTAGAACCAGGATGGATAGAGTATCTGGAGCTATGATCTTCCTCCATGATCCTCTCTTAGAGTTCATCCACCTTTGGTACATACAATCTACCTTGATACCTCAATACACCATCTCCCCCTTGTTCAAAAGCCATCAATTTTTTCTTATGAACACTTGCCTTCAATTTAAGAAAAACGGGGTCTTGGTCTTGTTTCTCATTCACTTCAGATACTAGTTATGATTCAGCCCCATTCATCACCACTACTCCTCCTTCATTGGAATCCATTAACCGGACTCCCAATATTTCAAGTCTATGCACGTCTCTGGCTAACTCTTTCTTGCCTTACTCAACATGGGAAGTACTACCCATAGACAATCTGCTTAAAGCATCAGCAGTAACATTTGCCTTACCTGGGTGATAGAGAATACTCATGTCATAATCCTTGAGTAACTCCAACCACCTTCTCTGTCTGAGATTAAGCTCCTTCTGACTGAAGACATACTGAAGACTCATGTGATCGGTGAACCTTTCAACATGAACACCATAGAAATAGTGACGCCATATTTTCAATGCAAACACTACAGCAGCCATATCATGCGTTGGATAATTCTTCTCGTGAATCTTAAGTTGCCCAAAGGCATAAGCTATAACCTTGCCATTCTTCATCAATACACAGCCCATTCCAACTTTGGACACATCACAGTACACCACAAAGCCTTGTGTACCCTCTGGTAAGGTCAACACTGGGGCAGTAGTCAACCATGTTTTCAATTCCTGAAAGCTTTTCTCACAAACTTCGGTTCATTGAAACTTTGTTGTCTTCTGAGTCAAATTTGTCAACGGGGATGAAATTGATGAAAACCCCTCAACAAACCTTCTATAATAACCTGCCAATCCTAAGAAAATTCTAATATCAGTTGGACATGTGGGTCAAGGCCAGTTCTGCATTACCTCAATCTTCTGAGTGTCAACTCGAATCCCATCACCAGAAACAATGTGGCCTAAGAACGCCACTGACTCAAGACAAAACTCACACTTAGAAAATTTGGCATACAACTCTCTATCTCTGAGAGTTTGGAGAACTACTATGAGATGACTAGCATGATCCTCTTCATTCCTCGAATAAATCAGAATGTCATCGATGAATACGATAACAAACATATCAAGATAAGGCTTAAACACTCTATTCATAAGGTCCATAAATGTCGCAGGAGCATTAGTTAAACCAAAAGACATGACTAGAAACTCATAATGACCATAGCGGGTCCGGAAAACTGTCTTTGGAATATCACTTTCTCTTACTCTCAACTTATGATAGCCCAATCTAACGTCTATGTTAGAAAAGTAATTGGCACCCTGAAGTTGATTGAAAAGATCATCAATTCTCAGAAGGGTATACTTATTCTTTATGGTAACCTTGTTCAATTGGCGGTAATCAATACACGTTCTAAGAGAACCATCTTTCTTCCACACAAATAAGACCAGGGCGCCCAAGGTAAGACACTTGGTCGAATGAAACCTTTATAAAGAAGGTTTTTCAACTGCTCTTTTAACTTTTTTAACTCAGCAGGAGTCATTCTATATGGCGGAATAGAGATAGGTTGAGTATCAGGAACAATATCTATACCGAAGTCTATTTTTCTCTCAGGAGGGACTCCAAAAAGATCATCTGGAAAGACCTATGGAAACTCACTCACAACTGGAACTGGCTAAATAGGTGGTGTCTCAACACTCGAGTCATCAACTCGGACTAAGTGATAGATGAACCCTTGGAAACTAACTTTCTGGCCTTAAGGTACGAAATAAAATGACCCTTAGGCGCTGCTGAACTACTCCTCCACTCAATAACTGGCTCATTAGGAAACTGGAACGTAACTACTCAAGTTCTACAATCAACTGAGGCATAACAAGCATGAAGCCAGTCCATACATAGAATACCATCAAAGTCCACTATATCTAACTTGATTAAGTTAGCCATGTTGTCCTTATGATTGAAAGAAATGGTACAATCACAATAAACTCTCTAAGATAGAATAGACTCACCAACCGGTGTGGAAAAACTTAAGGGCTCCAGAAGTTGCTCGGAAATAATATAAAAATTCATAGCAATAGATGGAGTCATAAAAGATAGACTCGCACCTGGATCAAGCAATGCATATACATTAAAAGTAAAGACTTTGATCATCCCAATGACAACATCTGGTGAATTCCCTTGCTCTTGGCTACTGGTGATGGAATACATACGGTTTGCCCCTCCGCATGTCCCTAAAGTAACTCCTCTAGGTGCAACTCTGTCTGGAGGAGCCGCCGAAGAAGATTAGGCTCTATTGCCCCCATTACCATTTCCCTGCCTGTTCTTAAGGCACTCTCTCATGAAGTGACCTGCCTGACCACACTTAAAGTAACCAGTGGATCCATCACGACACCCTCCTAGGTGGTTTCTACCACAGTTAGCACATGCAGGAGTCCAGTTGGCCTCTTATGCCATACTACCTTGAGATTGAGCAGGTCTAGCTCTGAAGTTCTGTGAATTTTGATTCCTGAACTCACCTCTATTCTTTGGTGTAGGTGCACTAGCAGATAATGTAGCCGGTCCATTTGGATTTTGTTGAAAAGATAACGCTTCACATTACTCTTTTGCTGCCCGGACTCATTTCATGTTGACTTAGCCTTCTTGTTCCGGAACTCTTCTCTATCTCTCAACTTATCTTCCTCAACTTGTTGCATATGGATCATAAGCCTTGCTATGTCCATGTCCCCTATCAACATAGCAGCCTTACCCTCTTTGCTTGACAGATGAGACAACCCAGACACAAACAAGCTCATCCTGCTCCTCATATCTGCAACCATCTCCGGAGCATAACGGGACAGTTAAGTGAACTTGAGGCTGTATTCATGCACACTCATGGATTCCTGCTTAAGAGTGAGGAATTATCTTACCTTTGCCTCTCTCAGCTCACAGGGAACGAAACGCCCCATGAAGGCACTCTCGAACAAAGCCCAACTCACAACTGGTGCCCCTTCAGCTCTACTCTTCTTCCATTGGTCGTACCAGACTCTAGCAACACTCTTCAGTTGGTATGTAGCTAGTTCCACACGTTTAGCATCTGCAACATGCATCACCTCAAACAATTTCTGCAACTCTTCCACAAAGTTTTATGGATCCTCAATGACACTTGAACTGGTGTAGTCTGGAGGATTCATCCTCAATGACACTTGAACCGGTGTAGTCTGGAGGATTCATCCTCAAGAATTCACGGATCCTGGATGTATCAGTCACATCCTGTCAATTCCCTATCTTTTAGCCAAGCTTGGTTGGTCACAACTTGAATCAACATCCGGATAGCATCCCAAAACTCAGCATTAGTGACCTATCCTTAGGGTTTCACATCATTGCATTGGGGACCCCTTGATCCTGAGGATCAACACTCTTCCTAGCAGGACGACCTCAAACAACTTTTCGTGGAGGCATGATCTGAAAGATACGCACAAGCTTGAATTAGAAATAAACTTTTATAGAGTTGAACTCTATCGCACAAAAAGAGTATGAAAGAAGTGAGATATTTCCTAAATGCCGCAGCCTCCTAATTATAGATGTGGCACACTTAACACCGATAACTAGGACTGTACTGACACGACTTCATAGACACCCTAGGACTCTTGAACTCTGTACTCTGATACCAAGTTTGTCACGGCCTCAGCCTACACCTTAGATGTAACTGGCACTCGAGGACCATTGCTGCCCCCAAGCGAACCCTTGGCCTGGCTCAACTCTCAGCGGGAGACTTACTCAACAATAAATGAACCTCAAAAGTAAAGATTTAACTCAATGTCTCAAAATAGATAACTCGTAATATTTTAAAGAAAATATTCAACTGCCAAAAGCGACAACTCAAGTCTTTAAACATTTAACGATGGAAATGAAAAGACTCCTCAACTACTACTTTCTATCTATGAAGCCTCTAATAACTATGACGGAATTCAGGACAACACCCACGACATCCTAATAAAACTGAAAGATATAAATGGAATACTTCGGAAGAAAGAAGGCTCACCAAAGCTAACTCGAACTACAAGTGGTATCAACGAAGCACCTATTGATGACCCTGGTTACCTGTATCTGCATCATAAAAGATGTAGGCAAAATAACATCTGTACATAGAATGTACGAGCATGCAAGGGGAACTCTAAAGCATAGACATTAGCTTGAACTTGATAAAAAGGAAGAACATACTCACCTCATCTCAACTCAACTCAAGGATACTCAAACTTAGAAATACTCAACCTAGTTCAATATAAAAACAACAATAGAGATGCATTGTAAAGAAAGCTTTTAAAACAGTGGATAATTACTCAATGTATTTAAAAATACAATAATAACTCTTTTTCTCTTATTTGGGAGATTCTCTAACCGACAACCATCATTATGAGCTATGTGATGATAAAACGCCTCACCCATGCTGCAAGAACTGTCCTATACCTTGCCGGAGGATAAGACATCCTCAACTAAGACATGCTTTGAAAGCAATAAGGAATCATATAAAAAGTATGACCCCACGTTGACATACATGGTTTTTGAGGACTTTGAGTTATCTGAATGTGTCCCCATATTGATGCTCAATACTACTCCAAATAATATAACTCATGCTCAAATGTTTGAAAATGTAACACCTCAGAAATTAGAAGTCTAGAAAAGGAGCCAAATGGAAGGTCACCAGCCAATGACTGAGCCATGGCACCCTTCATAGAGCCCCAGACGGGCCGTGAAGGGCACCACGACTTGTGGTGGTGCTCGTGGCTGCCTTCCAGTGTTTGGCCAAGAAGGGCTCTCCTCTCACAAGACCTTAGACGGCTCGTGGGGAGACACACCGCCCGTAGTGGTGGTCGTGAAAGGGAGGCAGAACCCACCTCTAGGCTAGCCTCCTCCCACGAGCCCCTAGATGGCCCGTGAAGGTAGGCATGTGAAGGGGGGAGGGGGCATGAATTACCTAGAAACTGGTCTAGGGACCATGACAGCCCAGATGTCTCGTGGACCCCTAGACGGCTCGTGAAGCCCTCCTTCTGGGGGATCGCGTTAGCTGTAAGTCGGGGTCAGTTGGGTCTTTTCCTAATTATTTTATCATGATACTACATCATTTTTCCCTTACCTAGAACCCCTATATAAGTGATTTTAACCCCAAAATCAACCAATTCAAATTATTCTCTTAAATTTACAAAACAAGAACAAGTCTTCCTCCCAAATATTTCTCTCTCTAGAAAAGCTTGAAGAAGAAGGATTCAACATATGGTTTCAAGTCAAGTATCCAATTTCTCCATTGAAGTTAAGCAATTGGCATTGAGGTATGATATTTTTCTATCATGGATTCCTTCCATTCATTGAGTTCCCAAATTTACCTATTTTCAAAGATAGAAATCCCCAATTGAGTTAGGGTTTTCTTCTATATTGTGGGTTCTCTTTATTATTGATTTAATTAATGGATTTATGATCTTTTATGCATGAATTGAGTTAATCTCATGTTTTTATGATGATCCCCCATGAACCCATGTAATTCCCATGTTTTCCAAGTTTTGATCATATAACGTGGATTTTGCATTATGAAAGAAGATTTTATGAAATCAAGCATGAATCGATAGAATAATATGAATTTATGATGAATTTCCATAAACCCATGTCTAACCCATGTTTTTTAGATATTGATGCATGAAAGTGGATTTTTAACTATGAAAGGTGAATTATGGAATTATGCATGTTCTTATAAAATGATGTAAATGTTTTAAGGATGCTTTGAGAGTGAAGTATCAATGATGATGTTGTTGTTGTGTTGTTGAAAAGATTTGTCATACACACATGAAAGCATGATTGTGAAAGGTTTTCTAACATAATAAGGGTTCTTAGGGTTGAATGGTCTTCTCACCTAAGATGAACCAATGTTAAGGAGTTATTCTAATGTTGAGGCAAAAGGCGATTACCCGTGCCCTCTATATGAGGCAAGAGGCAATTACCCAAGCTCTCTAATTGAAATACAAGAGGCGATTACCCATGTAGTATGATGTAAGGACAAGAGGATATTACCTATGTTCCTTTAAGAGCTAAGAAAAACTATGAATAAGAACTATTATGTGGAAGTTAAGCTTAGAACCGAGTGGACAGGTGGCGATTACCCATGTCTCATAAACTATGTGCCAACATAGGATTGTCTAGATAGACATTAGCTAGTGGATCCACCTAAGCTAGAAGATCATGGTCCTCACTGCGACAAGTAGGACAACTCTTTTCGGTGTGGGAAACACCGAATTCCATGATGATAGTTCTCATGGTCTTATATGTCGGTTAAGGCTACTTCCCACTTGTAATTTTATGATGAATTAAGGTTACTTCAAGGAAGTATCTCATGCTTGTTTAAGATGATGAATATGTGCATTGACCATGTTTTATGACTCGTGTTTTCTAACCCTCTTATCTAATGTTTTAGCTTGGTCATTGCATTTCATGAAGGTATCTCTTTTAAGTATGTTTTCAAATGTTTTATGCATGGCTATCATACTTGGTACATATTTTGTACTAACTCATACTCTTGACTACATTTCCCCAAAAATAGGGTCCGACAGTCAGGGTTTTCAGTTTCGTGGGTAGCGTTCGTTGACAAGATTCTGAGCCTTGGTGAGTCCTGATACTTCGAGGACCGGACTTTCTTTATTTTCAGTTTTCCTTACTTTCAGTTTTGGACATGATGTATGGGCTAGACCCAATTTCATTCTTATGTACTAGATAGCTATGAGACTGATGTTTTATACTTCTGCTTTACTTTTATTAAACCTTTGATACATTGAAATTGTGTTTTAATTAAATCTCTTTGTCTATTTATTATGTTATAAATGCTAAGTGACTCGTATGGGGTCTCTCGGGGTCCTATATGCCATGTTACACCTTAGGGCTACCTTGGGTCGTGAAAAAATTGGTAATCAGAGCAAGGTTTAGAAAAATCCTAGGAAGTCTCATAAGCCACGTCAAGTAGATTCTTGTTCATGAGTGTGAAACGCGCCGCACTTATGAATAAGAGGCTACAAGATGTTATGAAACTCCACTTCTTTCATTAATCTAAAATAGTACGATAGAGTTTAACTCTATAAGGTCTATCTCCTAATTCTTATCTGATGCTCCTCAGGAGATGGCTACTCGAAGAGATTATGCTAGAAGGAATGTGAGGGAGCATGCGGAACAAGAAGCTCCTCCTTAAGCTCCTCAAGTTCCAGTTTATCCTTTGTCCGAGCAAGTAACTAATGCGGATTTAGGGCTTCTTTTCAACTATTTTCCCAAGCAGTGACGGCCCTAGAAAATAGGGAGGTTACAGTTCCCGTGAACCCAAATGTGGGTACAACGACATCTAGAGTGAGGGCTTTCACTAGAATGAATCCTCCGGAGTTTCATGGTTCTATGTTTTAGGAAGATCCTCAAGATTTCATTAATGAGGTTTACAAGGTGTTAATGATCATGGCAGTGACGCCGGTGGAAATGGCGGAGTTGGCTGCTTATCAACTTAAGGGTGTTGCTCGAATTTGGTTTAACCAATGAAAAGAAGGGAGATCGGAAGATGCAGGTCCTCTCGATTGGGAAAAGTTCAAAGTTGCTTTTTTTGATAGGTTCTTTCCCCTTAAGATGAGGGAGGCAAAGGTGCTTGAATTCATCAACTTTGTCAAGGAAGTATGAGTGTGAAGGAATATGCTTTAAAGTTCACACAATTGTCTCGATATGCTCTTACTATGATTGCCGATCCTAGGGCAAGGATGAGTAAGTTAGTTTTGGGTGTGTCTGATATGGTGGTTAAGGAATGTCGTACCGCCATGCTTGTTAATGATATGGATATCTCTCGTCTCATGGTTCATGCTCAACAAATAGAAGAGGAGAAACTTAAGGAAAAGTCCAGGGAGGTGAAGAAAGGAAGGACCGGTGATGGTAATTTATTACATTCAAGGTTTGATGGACATGGTCGTCCTAAGTTCTGACAATAGTTTTCCTGTCAAGGTTCCTCCAATCCTCCTTCTAGGTTCAACAAAAAGAGGGTGTCTAACCCTAAGCCTCAAGGAGGAAATGGTAGTGGGTTTTTATTGCCTACTTGTGCTAAGTGTGGGAGGAAGCACGAGGGAAAATGTCTAGCAGGTTCCAATGCTTGTTTTGGTTGTGATAAGATGGACCACAAGATAAGGGATTGTCCTTTTGTTGCTAAGAATGAATGAGATAATCGTCGAAGGGCTCAACCTAATCCTTCATCTGATCCTAGTGGGTCAGGTTCAAATGCTCCCAAGGAAAACCGATTCTATGCACTTCAGAATCATGGTGAACGAGAGGGTTATCCCGATGTGGTTACCGGTATGTTGAAAGTTTTCCAACTTGATGTTTATGATTTACTTGACCCCAGTGCTACCTTGTCTTTTGTGACACCATATGTGGCTTTGAGGTTTGATATTCTTCCAGATGTGTTGTTAGATCTTTTTTCAGTTTCTACTCTTGTTGGTGATTCTATTGTGGCTAAGAGAGTCTATATAAAGATCCCATTTCCTTGTCCTATAGAGTTACTCTTGTTGATTTGGTAGAGCTTGATATGCTAGATTTTGATTTTATCCTTGGTATGGATTGGATGCACTCATATTATGCTTCTATTGATTGTAGTACTCGTGTAGTCAAATTTTAGTTTCCGAATGAGCCTGTCCTAGAATGGAAAGGGGGAAATTCTATGCCTAAGGGTCAGTTTGTCTCTTGTCTTAAAGCAAGAAAGATGATTTTTATGGGTTGCATATGCCATCTAGTTAGGGTGAGTGATGTAGATTCTGAAACTCCTACTCTTGAGTCGGTCCCCGTTGTTAACGAGTTTTCGGAAGTTTTCCCTGATGATTTACCCGGTATTCCTCCAAAAAGGGAAATAGACTTTGGTATTGACCTTCTCCCAGATACGCATCCTATTTCTATTCCTCCTTATCGAATGGCTCCGGCAGAACTAAAGGAGTTGAAAGAACAGTTGAAAGATTTGTTGGATAAGGGTTTTATCCGATCGAGTATCTCTCAATAGGGTGCTCCAATTTTGTTCGTTAGAAAGAAAGACGGTTCGCTTCTTATGTGTATTGACTATCGGCAATTGAACATGGTTACCATTAAGAATAAGTATACTCTCCCAAGGATAGATGATTTGTTTGACCAACTTCAAGGAGCGAGTTAATTTTCCAAGATTGACCTCTGGTGAGGTTATCACAATTCAGGGTGAAAGAAGATGACATTCCGAAGACGGCCTTTCGAACTCACTATGGTCATTATGAGTTTTTGGTGATGTCTTATGGTTTGACTAATGCTTCGGTGGTATTTATGCATTTGATTAATAGGGTGTTTAGACAATACATTGACATGCCTGTGATTGTGTTCATTGATGATATATTGATCTATTCGAGAAGTGAGGATGATCACATCAATCATTTGAGGCTTGTGTTGCAAATTCTCAAGGACCAACACCTCTATGCAAAGTTTATCAAATGTGAGTTTTGGCTAATGTCCGTAGCATTTCTTGGTTATATTGTTTCAAGTAAGGGTATTGAGGTGGATCCTAAGAAGACGGTGCGGTCAAAAGTTGGCCTAGACCTCTATCCTCGGATATTAGAAGCTTTTTGGGTTTGGCTGGTTACTACAAAAGGTTTGTTGAGGGGTTTTCTTCGATTACCTCTCCACTGACAGCATTGACTCAAAAAAAGCTAAGTTCATATGGTCCGAAGCTTGTGAAAAGAGTTTTCAGGAATTGAAAGATAGACTTACTTCCGCTCTGGTGTTAACTTTACCGGAAGAGACTGATGGTTTTCTGATTTATTGTGATGCCTCAAGAATTGGGCTAGGATGTGTACTTATGCAAAATGGTAAAGTTATTGCCTATGCTTCAAGTCAACTTAAGATTCATGAGAAGAATTATCTTACCCATGACCTTGAACTAGCGGCGATTGTTTTTGCCTTAAAAATTTGGAGACATTATTTGTATGGTGTTCACGTCGATGTTTTTACCGATCATAAGAGTTTGGAATAGGTGTTTAATCAGAAGAATCTAAATCTTCACCAAAGAAGGTGGCTTGAGTTATTGAAAGATTATTATTTGAGTGTTCTCTATCACCCCTTTAAGGCGAATGTGGTGGCAGATGCTCTTAGCCGGTTATCTATGGGTAGTGTTGCCCATATTGAAGATGGTAAAAAGGAGTTGCTTCGAGACGTTCATAGATTGGCCCAGTTAGGTGTTCAGTTAGTGGACTCAACCAAGGGTGGTGTTATGGTTCACAATGGTTCAGAATCGTCTTTCGTGGAAGATGTGAAAGCCAAGGAAGATCTTGATCCGACTTTGGTTGAATTAAAGAAAGCGATGCTTAAAAAGTCCATAGAGGCTTTCTCCCAAGGGGGAGATGGAATACTTAGATACCAAGGTCATTTGGGTGTTCCTAATGTTGATAACTTGAGGGGGAAGATCTTGTCAGAAGCCCATGGTTCTCGATATCCCATTCAGCCAGGAACCACCAAGATGTACCATGATTTGTGGGAGATCTATTGGTGGAATGGGATGAAGAAGGATATTGCAGAATTTGTGGCTAAGTGCCCTAATTTTCAACAAGTGAAAGTTGAGGAGGACTATGATTTGCAGAATTTGATATGGCTTTGTTGTTGGTTTGCCTCGCACCCAGTGAAAACATGATTTGATTTGGGTTATAGAAAATCGAATGACGAAATCGGCTCATTTTATTCCCATCAAGGTTTCTTATTCGGCGGAGGACTATGCTAGATTATACTTTAGAGAAATGGTAAAGTTGCATGGAGTGCCTTTATCAATCAACTCCGATCGTGGTACCCAGTTCACTTCTCAGTTTTGGAGATCTTTTCAAAAGGGTCTAGGTACTCATGATAAGCTTAATACAACCTTTCATCTCCAAACCGATGGACAAGCCGATCATACCATCCAAACTTTGGAAGATATGTTGAGAGCTTGTGTGATTGATTTCAAGGGTAATTGGGATGATTATTTGCCTTTAATTGAGTTTGCATATAACAATAGTTATCACTCAAGTATTGGTATGGCTCTATTTGAGGCATTGTATGGTAGGAGGTGAAGATCTACTATAGGTTTGTTTGAAGTGGGCGAAGTTGCTTTGATAGGCCCAGAGTTGGTACATGAGGCTATGGAGAAAGTTCTACTTATTAGAGAAAGGTTGAAAATGGCTCAGAGTCGACAAAAGTCATATGCCAATGTTAGAAGAAGAGATCTTGAATCTGATTTTAATAATTGGGTCTATTGTAAAATTTCACCCATGAAGGGCGTAATGAGGTTTGGTAAGAAAGGGAAGCTTAGTCCCCGATATGTAGGCCCATATCAGATTTTGAGGCGTGTTGGTAAGGTTGCTTACAAACTAAAATTGCCTAATGAGTTGGCATCGGTGCATCCAGTTTTCCATGTCTCCATGTTTAAGAAATGTGTTGGTGATACGACATCCACAGTTCCCTTAGAAAGTTTGGGAGTTAAGGAGAATCTTTCTTATGAAAAAGTTTCGGTTGAGATTTTAGACCGGCAAGTCAAGAAATTGTGAAATAAAGAAGTTGCTTCCGTGAAAATGTTGTGGAGGAATCAGTTAGTTGAGGGTGATACTAGGGAGGCCGAGGCCAATATGATGTCCCGATACCCTCATCTCTTTCTTTTTACCCCTACTCTAGCTTGAGGTATTGAGTTCCTCATGGTTTACTATGTGGTGTCATGTGTCTTAGATATTCCCATGATTTCTTCATTTATGCATGTTTATGAAAAAGCTTAAGTTTTGAGAAAATGAATCAATTTGATTGATTTCTACATGTTTATGTGCATTTGAGTCTGAGTTGCATATAGACTTCATGATATGATGTTTTGAACATGCTTTAGCTTGGAGTTGTTGTTTCCTCCTCGGATATGTACACTTATGTAATTGCATGCTTGTTAGGCTGCTAGATTTGAGTTCTTCTCTTTCATGTGATGTCTAGAATCCCATTTGAGGACGAATGTTCCCAAGGGGGAGATAATGTAACACCTCAGAAATTAGAAGTCTGGAAAATGAGCCAAGTGGAAGGTCACAAGCCCATGACTGAGTCATGGAACCCTTCATGGAGCCCCAGACGGGCCGTGAAAAACACCACGACTTGTGGTAGTGCTCGTGGCTGTCTTCCAGTGTTTGGCTAAGAGAGGCTCCCCTCCCATGAGCCCTTAGACGGCTCGTGGTATGCCACACGACCCGTAGTGGTGGCCGTGAAATGGAGGCAGAACCCATCTCTAGGCTAGCCTCCTCCTACGATTCCCTAGATAGCTCATGAAGGGCTAGACGGCCCGTGAAGATGGGCGTGTGGAGGGGGGCAGGGCTTGCCTAGCCACTGGTCTACGGACCACGACTGCCCAGACGGCTCGTGGACCCCTAGACGGCTCATGAAGCCCTCCATCTGGGGGCTCGCGTCAGCTGTAAGTTAGGGTCAGTTGGGTCTTTTACAAATTATTTTATCTTGATACTACGCCGTTTTGCCCTTACCTAGAACCCCTATATAAGTAATTTTAACCCCAAAATCAACCCATTCAAGTCATTCTCTCAAATTTACAAAAGAAGAACAAGTCTTCCTCAAAAATATTTCTCTCTTTAGAAAAGCTTGAAGAAGAAGGATTCAACCAAGGGTTTCAAGTCAAGTCTCCAATTCCTCCTTTGAAGTTAAGCAATTGGCATTGAGGTATTATAGTTTTCATCCATGGATTCCTTCCATTCATGGAGTTTCCAAATTCTCCTATTTTCAAAGATAGAAATCCCCAATTGAGTTAGGGTTTTTTTCTATGTTGTGGGTTCTCTTGATTATTGATTTAATTAATAGATTTATGATCTTTTATGCATGAATTGAGTTAATCTCATATTTTTATGATGATCCCCCTATGAACCCATGTAAGTCCCATGTTTTCCATGTTATGATCATATGATGTGGTTTTGGATTATGAAAGAAGATTTTATGAAATCAAGCATGAATCGATTGAATTATATGAATTTATGATGAATTTCCATGAAACCATGTCTAACCCATATTTTCTAGATATTGATGCATGAATGTAGGTTTTGAACTATGAAAGGTGCATTCTGGAATTATGCATGTTCTTATGAAATGATGTAAATGTTTTAATAAATCTTTAAGAGTGAAGTATCAATGATGATGTTGTTGTTGTGTTGTTGAAAGGATTTCTGATACACATATGAAAGCATGATTGTGAAAGGTTTTCTCACATAATAAGGGTTCTTAGGGTTGAAAGATCTTCTCACCTAAGATGAACCAATGTTAAGGAGTTATTCTAATGTTGAGGCAAGAGGCGATTACCCATGCCCTCTATATGAGGCAAGAGGCGATTATCCATCCTCTCTAATTGAAAGACAAGAGGCGATTACCCATGTCATATTATGTAAGGACAAGAGGGGATTACCCATGTTCCTTTAAGAGCTAAAATTAACTATGAATAAGAACTATTCCGTGGAAGTTAAGCTTAGAACCGAGTGGACAAGTGGCAATTACCCATGTCCCATAAACTATGTGTCAACATAGGATTGTCTAGATAGACATTAGCAAGTGGATCCACCTAAGCTAGAAGTTCATGGTCCTTACCGCGGCAAGTAGGACAACTCTTTTTGGTGTTGGAGACACCAGATTCCATGATGATAGCTCTCATGGTATTATATGTCGGTTAAGGCTACTTCCCACAAGAAAGTTTATGATGAACTAAGTTTACTTCAAGGAAGTATCTCATGCATGTTTAAGATGATGACTATGTGCATTGACCATGTTTTATGACTCATGTTTTCTAACCCTCTTATCTAATGTTTTAGCTTGGTCATTGCATTTCATGAAGATAACTCTTTTAAGTATGTTTTCAAATGTTTTATGCATGGCTATAAAGTACATATTCTGTACTAACGCATATTCTTGCCTACAGTTCCCCAAATGTAGGGTCTGGCATTCAGGTTCCCAGTTTCGTGGCTAGCGTTTGTTGATGAGATTCCATGCCTTGGTGAGTCCTCATGCTTCGAGGACTGGACTTTCTTTCTTCTCAGTTTCCCTTACTTTCAGTATTGGTCATGATGTATGGGCTAGGCCCAATTTCATTCTTATGTACTAGATGGCTATGAGACTGATGTTTTAGACTTACTCTTTACTTTTATTAAAACTATGATACATTGAAATTGTGTTTTAAATCTCTTTGTCGATTTCTTATGTTATGAATGCTAAGTGGCTTGTATGGGGATTCTCGGGTTCCTATATGCCATGTTACGCCTAGGGGCTACCTTGGGCCGTGACAAAAAATATTTCCTCATCCTCAAAACTTTGAGATTATTACTCAAAAATGTTCTCTTAAAAGAGATAGTGCCAAAACTCCTCATGAACTCATCTGGAAATCAAATTTTTTTCTCATTTTAAATGTAAAACATTTATTCTTGGGAATACTTAGATCCTATATATTCATTTTGAAAAATTAAACTCAACTGTCCTCATCCTCATACTCAGGTGCTCAAGTCTTAAAACAAATTTTAAAAGTTTGCAAAAGACTTCTCAAAATGACTCAAAAGAACTCCCTCAAACTTGACTCTTAATCTTTTCTTGAATTTGAAATGTGAATTCAGGAGTTATGATTTATGAAATATAAGATCCCTCGATGATTAATGAAGGTTTATAAAGTTAGGATTAAGGAAGGATTAATAGCTCGACTCAAAGGAACAAGTGCAGAATTAGAACAAAGAAGAAAAGTGGTCTAACCCTTTGTGGCGCAGGGGTGGCGCGCCACGCTAGGCGTGCAAGCGCATCGGGTGCGCGGTGCCCTAGCACTTTTCCAGAAAGTTCCAACGAATTTTTCTTCTCGATTTTTGGCCCTAATTCACCTACAATCGATTGATTTCTCCCAAACTCTCTTAGATTTGAGTACCCAACATAAGTAAATGAAAATCTACTAAAAACAACCCTCAAACTCATAACATTCACCTCAAGAACTCATCAAATCCCATCATTAACTATTTAAGAACGAAACTTCAAGAAACTGATCAAAAACTTCAATACATGGATTGACATGGACGAAATTAACTCAAGAAACTCATGATTGGCGTGAGGGTGAACAAACACATAACTATGAAAGCTTACATACCTCGTAAGGATCAAATCCTTTTGAACAACGCTTGAACTTTCTCCCTTTTCTCCTCTTGAACACCTCTCTAAAACCTAAAGCATGTGTAGGAATTGTGAAAACTGATCTAAGTAAGTTTACACCCCTATTTGGGTGAAAAAAATTCTTAAACCTAATGGGGTAAGGAAAAGACCAAAATACCCCTCTTTAATTCGGATGAACTTTACATAATCGGACAAGCTAAACTCAAACGGACATATCTCTCTTATCCAAAATATAGTTTCAAGAAGGGTTAGGAACTCAATACTCATGAACTTAGAACTCGAAGGTACTCCTCCTCTCAAGAACACTCCATTCATAGAGTTCATGTGGAATTATGGACATGAACAACTCGACTCAAGGGTCTAAATGACAATATAAAACTCATGCGTACAACTCTTCTCATTCTCATCCTTACTTCCCAAAAACTTAGCTCAAATCGATAGTTGATCTCAAAGGGATTCACAATTTAACTCGAAGACTTTCTTGAAATCTCCTCTTAACTTTACCTTGAATTTGGAATGTGAATTCAAGAGTTATGATTAGGATATACATGATCTCTCAAGGATTTATGGAGCTTAGGATAGTTAATATCAGTAGGGAAATGAATACACGATAGGAGGGATAACATACGGAACGAAAAATGGAAGAGAACGGGGGCAGACGACCCTAGTGCAATGCTAGCGCAGGGTGCAAGACCCTGGGTGACTAGGGCTACATCATGACGCACTGCTGGCGCAGGGCGCCAGCCCTCAGTTGCCCTCTTTGGCGCGACGCGCCACCCCCTCCAGAGAGGCTTAGACGTCCAACGGGTCGTGAAGAGGCCTTGACTGAGGGCCTTCCTTTTCCACTTTCACGGTGGCCTTCACGGCCCGTAAAAGGTACCATAGACCGTCTAGCCATCCGTGGTCCTTGACCAGTGGCTAGGGGAGAAGTCCCCCTCCTGACGACCACTTGACGACCTACTTGACGTTCCGTCAACCTCTCCACGGGCTATCTAGGCTTCTGTGAGAGGGACGCCAGTACAACAGGTCCTGGGACTTAACATGAGCCCTCTCACGGATTGTAGTCCCTTTCACAGCCCGTCTGGCGCTCCGTGGAGGGTTTCATGGTCTAGTTTTGGCTTGTGAGTTTCCTACTTGACCCCTTTCTAGCCTTTCTCGAATCCGAGGTGTTACGTTTCCTCTCTCCTTCACTGTGTCCGAAGCAAAACTTACATTAAACACCCCATTTGAGTTTCGTATCCACAGGGTTTGTCATTAAGTAATTCTCCAGAAGGGTGTTTTATATTTAGAATTATGTACTCTGTCATCTCTTCAGAGTTCTTGCTTCTGAGGTTTTAAGAGTTACATTCTCCATCAGGTAAAAGCACCTTTACATTCAATTCCTCTTCTTAGTACTTACCACCTGGTGTTTTCTTTTAAAAATAAAGTATACAACCTTTTGCTTGTTTGCCTTAGCATATGTTGTTGCCTTAGTTGTTACTAACAACTGTTTGCAGCTTGTTGGTTCTGTTATGCTAACAGATGATTAAGTATTGGTCTAGTGTCCATTGGTAGTTAGTTTTTTTTTGGGTAATTGAAACTTTCATCAGTCACCAAAGGGGAACATATTTCTAACGCCGAGGTCCAGACACAACTGGCCTACCAAAAGTTAAAAATACACATAAAACATCAAGCTATAGCTAAAGTATCTAATTATGTTATGAACTTAAAAGTTGTAGTTTTGGACTCAAGTTTTAATTTCACTGGTTGCTCTCACATTGCACATGTACACCACTTTCTTCTCAAATATCCTTTCATTTCTTTCAATCCATAAAAAATGAGTGAACTTTGCGAGGATTATTTTTAAAATCTGTTGTGATCTCTCTTTTAAGTTGCTAACAGTATAGTGCATGAATTGGTCTCATGTATCTATTATCAATTCCTCTTTGTGTAACCATTTGGGGAGTCTTAACCATAGATTCCTGGAAAAAGGACATTCCCACATGAGATGATTTCTGGACTCATTTGCATTATAATAATGTGAAGGGTGTGCATCTGTTTCTTCTTGCCTGATGGCTGAACTATTCTAACTTCTATTGTTTCCTCAAATTGATGGCTTCTGCGAAATGATTACAGCTTACTGTTTTTTTTATAAAAAAAATTGAAGTATACAACCTACTGCTTGCCTGCTTTAGCATATGACAAAACTATTTTTGATGAAAAGCATATGATAAAACTATTTTTGATGAAAATCATATGATAAAACTATTATTGCATCTTGACTGTTGTTGCCAACAATGGCTTCCTTGTTGGTTATGTTAGTTGCTGTGAACTGATCATGAAATATTGGTCTAGGGCCCTTAGGTGTTTAGTTGGTGGTCAATTATAATGTGAAGTGTGTACATATATTTCTTCTTGCCTTACTACTGGACTATTGAAACTTCTACTGTTGCCTTAGCTTGATAGCTTCTTCTTATTATATATTTAAGAGGAAACTTAGTATATTGTTTAATGTTGAAAATTTATTCAGCACTGGCATGTTATAAAAGAAGACCTCCAGTCTTCTCTCGTTACTACTCAACACTTCTTTCTCATCAAACTTGCTCATGTGTTGGTCTAGTTCTTGTCAACTTCTACTGATAAAGCAACACGCATTCTTAGTGTTCTTCTCATTGAGGTAAGTTTCTATTTTTGTTCATGTATTATGAATTCGATTTTATGGTTCTATAGTGAATCTTATTTATTCATTTCTTGGATTAATTACAGAGTTACAAGTAGTTAGAGGGGACACTTCTCTGTTGGCTGTGTAGCTTTTAAATATTTACGTCATTCCTTTTGATTGTCTGTAAACTGAGTACAAAGTTACAAGTAGTTAGAGGGGACATGTACCTAACCTCTAACATGTTGAAGGAACACATGAAACCAATAGCACCAAAAATTATAATGAAAGGATTAACCTATACACCTTCCTTTTATACTAAGAATGTATAATATTAACTAATAAAAAATTTATACTTTTCATAGCTACTTATTCTTACCGAGGGAAATTGTCATATGTATAGTAATTTTAAACCTTTAACCCCCCTTTGTAATTGTTGTTATAAGAGGTAGAAGGTCCCATCTCCAATGGTAGCAGGCTAGCAGCTAATTTAGTTACGTGGTCAGCATTATTTACTTCTCTCAAGCAATGAGATATATGATAATTAGCATTGCTCAAAATCTTGGTTGTAACTATCAACTTCAGGTTGGCAGTACCCTTGGTTATAAACATGTTTGTGATTTTCATAGAGTCAAATTCTATATGTATGTTGTCGAAACTGTTGCAATACACCACTAACTTATGAATTTCACTGCAATAACTTCAATGTGGTTATTGCTAGGACCCTGAATAGGATGTGAGAAAGTCGTAATAAAATTTCCATTGTTTTGGTAACTAACAGTTTCATTTATCACCAGTGGAAAATGATTAGAGGCACCATAACTAGCTAACAAAGCCATCTATCCAATAAATACAGCAAAAAACTCTCTACTTAGTCCAAACAAAAACTGAAAGTAGATATGAGGGTTCTAATCCTGGGTGGGACTCTAACACTACATGCATAGGCTATATCCTTAGTAATAACATTGGGCTCTCTGCTCTTTTTAAAAATAATTCTCATGTTAAGTTACAACTAGGCAAGGCCACATGGAAGACTACCTTAATATTCCAAATTAGTATCTTTTACTTTGTTTTCCTTATGCTACTCACTGTTCATCACTATAGAAAATCGTTAAATACATAGTTAATAGAAGTTAGGAAGAGCCTATAAGTTATTGTTCAAGATAATTTTTTTTTAGAAATTTTAATCTTGTGCACTCTTTTTGGTAAACATGTTGAGGTTTTATCTCTCTTCTTTAAGAAATTATTCTTTCTTACTAAATTGACATAAGCTTCTTTTTTTACAGCTCTAGAATTTAAATATGAAGAATATATTATTCCAGAGAGTACAAAGCAAGTTGAAGTTCAAGAAGGCTTTTACTTTTTTTTATGGATATATTAAAGACGATATCTTATTATTTATATATATTGTAATTTTTCTCTTTTAAGGAGTTGATAAAGATATGTCAGCAACTTGAATATGATATATCTTTCTTTAATTAGCTCGTTGTATTGATAATGAAGTTTTATTTAATGAATTTAATTATTTAGTATATTTTGGACTGTTTTCGTATATTAAATAATTAATATATTTACTAGTCTAAATGATTGTATAATAGAAATGAAAATGGGGTCTTTGTTTTTTTATAATTGGCTTATTATAAAATATTGAAATTTTCATTATCGATAGGAAATTCGGTCGTTAATAATATTGGTATTGGATTTACATACATTTAACGAAAGGATTTTTAGACGTTAAAAGTACTTGTAAAGAGGACAAATCCGGTCGCTAAAGAGGACATATAACGACCAAAATTTATGTGGTCGTTAAATATACTTTTAATGCCCGATTTGAAATACGGTCGCTAAATTTTAACATCGGGACTTTTAACGACCATAATTGATCCAGTCGTTATTGACATTTAGCGACCGCATTTGGACATTTAACGACCAAATTTTCTCTCGCAAATGACCTTTCTTCCTGTACATTGCGACTGCGAGCCTATGGGCCGCGATCACGAAGGTAAGAAATGACATGCACCAGAAACTGAAAACCAACAACTCAACACAAGGAAAAATGTCTCTGAATGGACCCTCAGAAATTGTTCGGAGTTCGATAAAAATAAACTAGACATGCTACCACACTAAATTCGATATTTCAGACTCAATGGAATCATCGGATTTCCAAAAAGAGGTCAAATGATGGAAATACCCTCTCAAACCACTCTTAAGGCTTAAAACTCAACTTCTAGCCTAAACACCCAAAACTCAAGCTAAGGCCTTTGAAACCATACCAACCACCTTACTAGCTCAAATTAAACTCATCGTTTCGGACGTGATGTAATTGATAGAATTCTCATCCGATGCTCAGAACTCAAAATGTTGACCATAGTCAACCATATCAAGAATTCTCAACTCAAAAGGGGAAAAACCACCAAAACACACCCGATCGCATCGGGACCATAGTACAATTCCCGAAATACAAACTAAGCATGAAAATGGTAAGGGAACGGGAAAATGGTTATTTCACAATTAAAAACAAATTCACAAGAAATGGGACATTACAATAATTTCTGGCTAAAAACAATAATAAATAAAAGTTATAATCCTCTGTTATATTATATGAGAGTATTCTATAAAAAATAAGGAACTTAACAATATTTCAACATGAAAATAATATGTTATTATAGAATATGAGAGCCCCATTGTAACACCCCATATCCGAAAAAGGGAAAAGAATCAGATTTTGGGAAGTTGCAGGTGCTAGCCACAGAGGCCACCCACGGCCCGTGGATGGGACCACGGACCGTAGGTGTGGTCCGTGGATGGCCTTGCGTAAGGGTGATGTAAAGGCTTAGGACCACGGCCAGACCTACGCACCGTAGGTCAGACCATAGTCCGTGGTCGGGGTCCGTGGTTCGATAGCCCAAATTTCAACCTTCTGATCCCATCAACGGTCTACCAGGACAAACCATAGGTCAGACCACGGTCCGTAGACTGGGGTCCATCAGTGGCAGCTGACAGTTATTTTTCAGGGGAAGTTGGGTCTTTACTTAATTAATTAGTTCCTATACTACGTCGTTTTACCCTTCATTAAGACCCCTATATAAGTATTTTCAACCCCCAAATTAGACCATTGACTTCATTCTTCCAAATTCACAAAAGAAAACCAAATCTCATCTCAAATAATTCTCTATCTAGAAACTTGAAGAAGAAGAAGGATTCACCTAGGGTTTCCATCCATGGAGTTCCCAAATTCCTCTATTTTCTAAGATAGAATTCCCCAATGGAGTTAGGGCTTTCTTCAATTAGCATGGGTTCCTTTCATTATTGATTTAAATGATTGAATTATGATATTCTATGCATGAATTAATGAAATACTATGATTTTTATGATGATTTCCCCATGAACCCATGTAATCCCCATGTTTTCAAGTTATGAACTATATGATGTGGGATTTTGATCTTCAAGGAAGAGTTTTATGAAATTAAGCATGTATTTCTAGCTTTACATGTATTTATGATGAAATCCATATCTAACCCAAATTTTCTAAGCATTGATGAGTGAAAGTGGGTTTTGAACCTCAAGAGGTTAATTATGGACTTATGCATTTTCTTATGAAATCTATGCAAATGTTTTAAGGGTGAATTAAGAGTAAAGTACCAATGATGATGATCATGATGTGTTATTGAAAGGTTTTATCATGTACACATAAGAGTAAGATGTGAAAGGTTTTCTAACATAGAAAGGATTCTTAGGTTGAAAGGCTTTCTCACCTAATTGAATAAAAGAGTAAGAGCTATCCTAATGAACTAGCTTGGATTGGTTGTCCAAGGAAATCTTTCCATGAATTATGAGTTAAGTCAAGACTTAATAACTATTCCATGGGATTTATGCTTAGCACCGAGTGGATATTGATAGTGAGATAGAAGCTCTCCCGTAGTAGAGGCCGGGTTTCTAGAAGCAATCTCTTGAGATGGAAGCTCTCCCGTAATAGAGGCCGGGTTTCTAGTAGCAATCTCCTTATCCCATAACTATGTTCCCCTATAGGTTGATTAGCTAGTGGATCCACTTAAGCTAGAAGTTCATGGTTCTACCTTGGCAAGTAGGACAATTCTTTTTGGTGTGGGAGACACCTGGGAATGATGTTATAGCTCACATGGTCTCTATGTCGGTTAAGGCTAATTCCCCACATTAATAATGAACTATGGTTACTTTAAAAAGTATCTCATATGTGTTCAAAGGCTTTAAAGATGATGTTAGCTTGCATTGACCATGATGTTATGACTTATGTTTTCTAACACTTTTATATCATGTTTTATCTTGGTCAATTGCATGTCATGAAATGAAATGTCCCTTTTAGCATGTTTTAAATGATTTATGCATGGCTATCATATTTGGTACATTTTTTTGTATTAACACATACTCTTGCCTTTATTTTCCCCAAATGTAGGGTCCGATATTCTGGGTTCTCAGTTTCGTGGCTAGTGGTTGACTTGGTTAATTTCAGAGCTTGGTGAGTCCTCATGCTTCGAGGACGGATTTAATTATTTTAGTTTCTTTAATTTATTTCTCTTTTGGACATGATGTATGGGCTATGCCTGATATCATTCTATTGTATTAGATGACTATGATGAGATAAGTGTTTTAGACTTCCGATTTTCATTTATAAAATATTTTGGACTTGGACTATTGTTTTACTCTTATTGTTCTATTTCTTATGTTTTGAGGACTAAGTGGCTTGTATGGAGTCCTTCGGGGTTCTATACACCATGTTACATCCAGGGGGTACCCCTGGGTCGTGACAAACTTGATAATCAGAGCACAAGGTTTAGAATAGTCCTAGGATGTCTCATAAGCCACGTCTAGTAGAGTGTTGTTCATAAGTGTGAAGCGCGCCACATTTATGAATGAGAGGCTACAAGATGATTAGGAAACTCCACTTCTTTCATTGCTCTTAAGTCGTGCGATAGAGTTTAACTCTATAAGGTCTCTCTACTAATTGTTATCCTATGTTCTTCAGGATATGGCTACTCGAAGAGCTTATGCTAGAAGGAATGTGAGGGAGAATGCGGAACAAGAAGCTCCTCCCTAAGATCCTCAAGTTCTGGTCGATCATTTGGCTGAGAAAGTATCTAATGCGGAGTGTAGGGCTGCTTTTCAAGTATTGACTCAAGCCGTGATGGCCCAAACCAATACGGAGGTTGTGGTTCCCGCAAGCCCTAATATGAGTACGACGGCTTCAAGAGTGAGGGACTTCACTAGGATGAATCCTCCGGAGTTTCATGGTTCTAAAGTTGAGGAATATCCTCAAGAGTTCATTGATGAGGTCTATAAGGTTTTGATGATCATGGGAGTGACGCCGGTGGAAAAGGCGGAGTTGGCCGCTTATCAATTGAAAGGTGTTGCTCAAACTTGGTTCAACCAATAGAAAGAAGGGAGACCAGAAGATGTGAGTCCTCTTGATTGGGAGAAGTTTAAGGGTGCTTTTCTTGATAGGTTCTTTCCCCTTGAGATGAGAGAATCTAAGGTGCTTGAGTTCATTAACCTTCGTCAAGGGAGTATGGGTGTGAGGGAATATGCTCTAAAGTTCACTCAATTGTCTAAGTATGCTTCGATGATGGTTGCCGATTCACGGGCTAGGATGAGTAAGTTCATTTTGGGTGTGTCCGAAATGGTGGTCAAAGAGTGCCAAACTGCAATGCTCATTAATGATATGGATATCTCTCATCTCATGGAACATGCACAACAAATTGAGGAGGAAAATCTTAAGGAAAAGTCTAGGAAGGTAAAAAGGTCTATGACCGGAGATGGAAATTTCTCACATGCAAGGTCCGATGGACATGGTCGTTCTAGATTTTGACAAAGGTTTTCTGATAAAGGTTCCTCCAATGCTCCTCCTAGGTTCAACAAAGATGGGGTGTCTAACCCTAAGCCTCAAGGAGGTAATGGTAGTGGATCTTCATTGCCCATGTCTACTTGTACTAAGTGTGAAAGGAAGCACGATGGTAAGTGACTAGCCGGCATAGATGGTTGCTTTGGATGTGGTAAAAGTGGTCACAAAGTGAGGGATTACCCAATGCTTGAGGCAAAAGGAAGAGAGGGCAAGCAAGCTACTCCTAGTGGTTCGGGTTCCAATGCTCCTAAGCAAAACCATTTCTATGCACTTCAGACTCGTGGTGAATAAGAGGGTTCTCCCGATGTGGTTACCGGTATGTTGAAAGTTTTCCAACGTGATGTTTATGCTTTACTTGATCCCGGTGCTACCTTGTCTTTTGTGACGCCATATGTGGCTATGAGGTTTGATGTGCTCCCGGAAGTGTTGTTAGAACGTTTTTGTGTCTCTACTCCAGGTTGTTATTCTATTGTGGCTGAGAGGGTCTATAGAAAGTGTCCCATTTTCTTGTCCCATAGAGTTACTCTTGTTGACTTGGTAGAGCTTGATATGTTAGATTTTGATGTTATCTTGGGTATGGATTGGTTGCATTCATGTTATGCTTCTATTGATTGTAGAACTCGAGTAGTCAAGTTCCAGTTCCCGAATGAGCCTGTCCTAGAGTGGAAGGGGGAAATTATATGCCTAAGGTCAGTTTGTCTCATGTCTTAAAGCTAGAAAGATGATTTCTAAGGGTTGCATTTACCATTTAGTTAGGGTGAGGGATGTAGATTTCGAAACCCCTTCTCTTGAGTCGATCCCCGTTGTTAATGAGTTTTACGGAAGTATTCCCAGATGATTTACCTTGTATTCCTCCCGAGTGGGAAATAGACTCCGGTATTGACCTTCTCCTAGATACGTAGCCTATTTCTATTCCTCCTTACCATATGGCTCCGGTAGAATTAAAAGAGTTAAAATAACAATTGAAAGATTTATTGGATAAGGGTTTCATCCGACCAAGTATCTCTTCATAGGGTGCTTTAGTTTTGTTTGTTAGATAGAAGGATGGTTCTCTTCGTATGTGTATTGACTATCGTCAATTGAACAAGGTTACCATTAAGAATAAGTATCCTCTCCCAAGGATAGATTATTTATTTGACCAACTTCAAGGGGCAAGTTATTTCTATAAAATTGATCTACGATCAGGTTATCACTAATTGAGGGTGAAAGAAGATGACATTCCAAAGACGGCTTTTCAAACTCGGTATGGTCATTATGAGTTTTTGGTAATGTCATTTGGGTTGACTAATGCGCCGGCGGCATTTATGGATTTGATGAATAAGGTGTTTAGACAATACCTTGACATGTTTGTGATTGTGTTCATTTATGATATCTTGATTTATTCAAGGAGTGAGAATGAGCATATTGATCATTTGAGGATCGTGTTGCAAATTCTTATGGACCAACAACTTTTTGCGAAGTTTAGCAAGTGTGAATTTTGGTTAAGGTCCGTAGATTTTCTTGGTCATATTGTTTCAAGTAAGGGTATTGAGGTGGATCCAAAAAGACGGATGCGGTGAAGAGTTGGCCTAGACCTCTAACTCCTTTGGATATTAGAAGCTTCTTGGGATTGGCAGGTTATTATAGAAGATTTTTTGAGGGATTTTCTTCAATTTCCTCTCCTTTGACAGCTTTGACTCAAAAGAAGACTAAGTTCATATGGTCCGAAACTTGTGAAAAGAGTTTTCAAGAGTTGAAAGATAGACTTACTTCCGCTCCGGTGTTGACCTTATCGGAAGGGACGTATGGTTTTGTGGTTTATTGTGATGCCTCAAGAATTGGGCTAGGGTCTGTACTGATGCAAAATGAGAAAGTTATTGCCTATGCCTCAAGGCAACTTAAAATTCATGAGAAGAATTATCCTACTCACGACCTTGAATTAGCGGCGGTCATTTTTGCCTTAAAGATTTGGAGGAACTATTTGAATGGAGTTCATGTAGATATGTTTACCGACCACAAGAGTTTGCAATATGTGTTTAATAAAAAAGATCTAAATCTTCGCCAAAGAAGGTGGTTTGAGTTATTGAAGAATTATGACATTAGTTTTCTTTACCACCCCAGTAAAGCTAATGTGGTGGAGGATGCTCTTAGTTGGTTATCTATGGGTATTGTTGCTCATATTGAAGAAGAAAATAAAGAGTTGGTTCGAGATGTTCATAGATTGGCTCGATTAGGTGTTCAATTGGTGGACTCCACCAAAGGTGGTGTGATGGTTCATAATGGTTCCGAATTGTCTTTTGTGGTGGATGTGAAAGCCAAGCAAGGTCTTGATCCAATTTTGGTATCATTGAAAGAAGGAATGCTTAAGAAATCCATTGAGGCTTTCTCCCAAGGGGGAGATGGTGGTCGTTTATGTGTTTCAAATGATGATGACTTGAGGGAACAAATCTTCTCAGAAGCCCATAGTTCGCGGTATTCCATTCACCCGGGAGCCACCAAGATGTACCGTTATTTATGGGAAGTCTGTTGGTGGAATGGGATGAAGAAGGGTATTGCGAGATTTGTGGCTAAGTGTCTAAATTGCCAACAAGTAAAGGTTGAGCATCATGAATCGGGAGGTTTGTCCCAAGATATTAGCATTCCTACTTGGAAGTAGGAAGACTTGAATATGGGCTTTATTGTTGGTTTGCCTCGCACCCAGCGACAACATGACTCTATTTGGGTTATTGTAGATCGGATGACGAAATCGGATCATTTCCTTCCCATCAAGGTTTCCGATTTTGTGGAGGACTATACCAAGTTGTACTTGAGAGAAATGGTAAGGTTGCATGGAGTGCCTTTGTCCATTATTTCCGATCGTGGTACACAATTCACTTCTCAGTTTTGGAAGTCATTCCAAAAGGGTCTTGGTACTCGTGTTAAGCTTAGTACGGCCTTTCATCCCCAAACTGATGGGAAAATGGAGCGTACTATCCAAACTTTGGAAGATATGTTGAGGGCTTGTGTGATTGATTTTAAGGGTAATTGGGATGACCATTTGCCATTGATTGAGTTTGCCTATAATAATAGCTATCACTCGAGTATTGTTATCACTCCATTTGAGGCCTTATATGATAGAAGGTGTACATCTCCCATAGGTTGGTTTGAGGTGGGTGAAGTTTCCCTAATAGGTCCCAAATTGGTACATGAGGCCATTGAGAAAGTTCGACTCATTAGAGAAAGGTTGAAAAAGGCTCAAAGTCGGCAAAAGTCATACGCCGACGTGAGAAGAAGGGATCTTGAATTTGATGTTCATGATTGGGTTTACTTGAGTCCCCGATATGTAGGCCCATATCAGATTTTGAGGCGTATTTGTATGGTTGCTTATGAGCTAGATCTGCCAAATGAGTTGGCATCGGTGGATCTAGTTTTCCATGTCTCTATGTTGAAGAAATGTGTTGGTGAGCCGACATCCATAATTTCATTAGAAGGGTTGGGAGTTGATGAAAATGTTTCTTATGAGGAAGTTCCAGTTGAGACTCTAGACCGGCAAGTCAAGAAGTTGAGAAATAAAGAAGTAGCTTCCGTGAAAGTGTTGTGGAGGAATTAATTAGTTGAGGGTGCTACTTGGGAGGCCGAGGCCGATATGATGTCCCGATATCCTCATCTTTTTCTTTCTACTCCTACTCTAGATTGAGGTGATGAGTTCCTCGTGGTTTGTCCTTTGTTTTGGAGGCATGTGTTTTATGTGTTTCCATGATTTCCTTATGTTATGCATGTTCATGAAAAACTTGTATTTTGAAAGAAAATGAGTTTACATGATTGATTTTCCTCATGTTGTTCTACATTGAGTATGAGTTTTCTATAGACTTCATGAGATGAATTAATGAACAAGCTTTAGATATGTTTTTTTAGAGTGAATTGCATATGAGTTCCGTGAGATTGTGTTGAGCATGCTTTTAGCTTGGAGAAGGTAGTTCCTCCTTGAACATGAGAAATTTTAGGATTTCATGCATATTGGGTTGTTAGATGTAGTTCCTACTTTCATGTGATGCATTGAGTATGTTTAGCTTGGAGTTGATGTTTCCATCTTGATTTGTGCATTGCATGCATGATGGGCTGATAGAGTTAGTTTCACCCCTCTATGATGTTTTGAGAACGTCCTAGCTTGGAGTCGATAGTTCCTCCTTGGTTATATGCATTGCATTGTTAGGTTGGGTTGTTAGTTCCCCTCCTACTCTTTTAGAACTAGTTTAAATCTCATTCGAGGATGAATGGTTCCAAGGGGGAGATATTGTAACACTCCGTATTCGAAAAAGGGAAGAGAATTAGATTTTGGGAGTTTGTAGGTGCCAGCCACGGAGGCCACCCACAGCCCGTGGATGGGACTGCAGACCGTAGGAGTGGTCTGTGGATGGCCCTGCCTAAGGGTGATGTTAAGGTTCAGGACCATGGTCAGGCATGGTCCATGGTTCGATGGCCCAAATCAACCTTCTGATCCCATCAACGGTCCACCAAGATGGACCGTAGGTTAGACCACGGTACGTCGACTGGGGTCCGTCGGTGGCAGCTGACAGTTATTTTTCAGGGGCAATTGGGTCTTTTCCTAATTAATTAGTTCCTATACTACGTCATTTTACCCTTCATTAAGACCCCTAATAAGTATTTTCAACCCCCAAATTAGCCCATTGACTTCATTCTTCCAAATTCACAAAAGAAAACCAAATCTCATCTCAAATATTTCTCTCTCTAGAAACTTGAAGAAGAAAAAGGATTCACCTAGGGTTTCAAGTCAATGTCTCAACTCCTCCATTGAAGGCTAGCATTTGGATTCAAGATATGATAGTTTTTATCCATGGATTCCTTCCATGCATGGAGTTCCCAAATTCCTCTATTTTCAAAGGTAGAATTCCCCAATTGAGTTAGGATTTTCTTCAACTAGCATGGGGTCCTATAATTATTGATTTAAATGATTGAATTATGATCTTTTATGCATGAATTAATGAAATACTATGATTTTTATGATGATTGCCCCATGAACCCATGTAATCCCCATGTTTTCAAGTTATGAACCATATGATATGGGATTTTGACCTTCAAGAAAGAGTTTTATGAAATTAAGCATGTATTGCTAGCTTTATATGTATTTATGATGAAATCCATATCTAACCCATGTTTTCTAAGCATTGATGAGTGAAAGTGGGTTTTGAACCTCTAGAGGTAAATTATAGACTTATGCATTTTCATATGAAATCTATGCAAATGTTTTAAGGGTTCTTTGAGAGTAAAGTACCAATGATGATGATCATGATGTGTTATTGAAAGGTTTTCTCATGTACACATAAGAGTAAGATGTGAAAGGTTTTCTCATATAGAAAGGATTCATAGGTTGAAAGGCTTTTTCACCTAATTGAATCAAAGAGTAAGAGCTATCCTAATGAACTAGCTTGGATTGGTTGTCCAAGGACATCTTTCCATGAATTATGAGTTAAGTCAAGACTTAATAAATATTCCGTGGGATTTATTCTTAGCACTGAGTGGATATTGATAGTGAGATGGAAGCTCTCCCGTTGTAGAGGCCTGGTTTCTAGAAGCAATCTCTAGAGATGGAAGCTCTCCCGTAGTAGAGGCCGGGTTTCTAGTAGCAATCTCCTAATCCCTTAACTATGTGTCCCCATGGGTTGATTAGCTAGTGGATCCACTTATATAGAAGTTCATGGTTCTACCTTGGCAAGTGAGACAACCCTTTTTGGTGTGGGAGACACCGGGGGATCATGTTATAACTCACATTGTCTCTATGTCGGTTAAGGCTAATTCCCCACAGTAATAATGAACTAAGGTTACTTCAAGAAGTATCTCATATGTGTTCAAAGGCTTTAAAGATGATGTTAGCTTGCATTGACCATGATGTTATGACTTATGTTTTCTAACACATTTATATCATGTTTTAGCTTGGTCAATTGCATGTCATGAAATGGAATGTCCCTTTTAGCATGTTTTAAATGATTTATGCATGGCTATCATACTTGGTACATTATTTTGTACTAACACATACTCTTGCCTACATTTTTCCCTAATGTAGGGTCCGATATTCAGGGTTCTCAGTTTCGTGCCTAGTGGTTGACTTGGTTGATTTCCGAGCTTGGTGAGTCCTCATGCTTCGAGTATGGATTTCATTGTTTTAGTTTCTTTCATGTATTTTTCTTTTGGACATGATGTATGGGCTAGGCCCAATTTCATTCTATTGTATTAGATGGCTATGATGAGACAAGTGTTTTAGACTTCCGCTTTTCGTTTATAAAATGTTTTAGACTTGGAATATTCTTTTACTCTTATTGTTCTATTTCTTATGTTATGAGGACTAAGTGGCTTGTATGGAGTCCTTCGGAGGTTCTATACGCCATGTTACATCTAGGGGGTACCCCTGGGTCGTGACACCCATAAACTGGTGAGATGATCCAAAAAAATTAAGAATAAGTAATGGTTCTCAAAGCACATCCTTGTTCTAAGGTGGTGCTCTGAGGTCCATTGCTTATATAGTAATCATAAGTAATTGATTACATATTATTATGTTAAGAAATACTAATTTGTGAGACATTATTATGCGATGACTAGTAAAATATTGATGATATGATCCAATGAGTTTAAGAATCATTACTTGTTTTTAAATTCATTGGATCATGTGATCACCAATTGATGGGGACTCTCATATGATATAATGAAGTATAATTATCATGATTAACTAGTATTAAGTTCTTGTTGTGTGGGGTGGAGTGTTGGCAAGAACACACGTGTTTAGAAGATGCATGTTGCAGAGATAAGGATGTTGAGATAGATGTGTGGGCATACTAAGAGTGACAAGATTAGAAATGATGTTATCCAGAAGAATGAGATAATGGCCTCGGTAGCCTTTGAATTGGACTGCGGCTTCCTTTTCTCACTACCATCTTAGAAAAATAGAGAAATACCAGCCGACTTTTTCTATCATTTCTATATGAAATTTAAATAAAAGGATCTAAAATGTGTGCATTGACAATACATATAAAGATTTTTTAGCTTATATTTTGGTAGTTTAAGGTGTGATATATAGTTTTTTTGTTCGTATTATTGTTTTATCAAAATAATAAGCATCTCTCAATCACTACAAGAAATTAAAGATACAACAATAAAAAGGAAGAAATGGTGGTAGTGATGATTTTCAGATAGGACAAAAAAAGAAGAAAATATAATGGTTATTACAGTGGCGGCGGTATCAATGGTATATTGGTAGCCATAGAGACTAGATGATGGTGTATGGTAAAGAAAGTGATGGCAAAGAGAGAAAAAAGAAGAAATTATTTTTTAAAAGGCTATATAAATATCCTTTACACACTGATTTGGTTGTATTAATACATTATGTCATGTCAACTAAAAGTAGGGGTGTCATCGGGATGGTTCGATTAGTTGTTTTTAAAAAAAATTGGACCATTTCGTATTGTTTGATCTTAAACATTTAATAGAAGTTCTTGCATAAGTTTTGTTGGGTTGTTTGATAGAGTATCTATTATAGTATCTTATAATTTTAAACTTAATTAATCAAAGTCTAATGTCGCACCCCTGAGCCTACACCCTGGACATAACTGGCACTCGAAAACCATTGTTGGTTCCCAAGCGAACCCTTGGCCAGGCTCATTACTCAGCGGAAGACGTTACTCAAGCAAAATGAAAACTCATGAAGCAGTGAAATAACTTTTAAAACTTAAATTAAACTCAACTCCAATAATCGTCTGAAAATAATTTAACAAGTATTAGTTAAATGCCTCATGAACTCAAAACTTTATAACAACAAAGGGAATAATGATAGACTCCTCGACTTTTAAACTATCTATGAAGCCTCTACTATTATAGAAGGATTATCGGGACAAGACCCTCGACATCCTAACAACTGCAGATAAAACTGGAACCCTCCGGAAGCAAGGAGGCTCACCAAAGCTAACTGGACTGCAAGTGGCATCAATGGAGCGTCTATTGATGACCCTGAATACCTGTATCTGCATCTTAAAAGATGCAGGAAAAATGGCGTCAGTACATGGAATGTACGAGCATGTAAGAGGAATTATAAAGCATAAACATAAGCTTGAACTGATAGAAAAGAAACATACTTACCTATTCTCAAACTAACTCAACTAAACTCAAACTCCACTCAAGGATAGGATACTCAACTCAAGGATAAGATACTCAACTCAAAGGTAAGATACTCAACTCAAGGATAAGATACTCAACTCAATGGTACAATACTCAACTCGAAGATACTCAGCTCAAGATACTCAACTCAAAGATACTCAACTCAAGATACTCAACTCAAGGTACTCAAGGATAAAGCAACAATAAATGATGCAATATATGGAAAGCTCTTAAAAACAGTAGATAATAACTCAATTGTATCTAAAAATACAATAATAACTCAATTGTATGTAAAAATATAATAATAATTCTTATTTGGGAGATTCTCTAACCGACAACCATCACTATGAGCTATGTGATGATACAACATCTCGCCCACGCTGCTAGAACTGTCCTATACCTTGTCGGAGTATCAGACATCCTCAACTAAGTGGATCCAATGCTTAAAAAGCAATAAGGAATCATCAAAAAATTATGACCATTTCTACCCACGTTGGCTACATGATTTATGAGGACTTTGAGGTTTCTGAACTCGTCCCCATATCGGTGCTCAATACTACTCCCAATAATATAACTCAGCTCATATGTTTAAAAACATTTCCTCATCCTCCAACTTTGAGATTATTACTCAAAAGGTTCTCTTAAAAGATATAGTGCTCAAAACTCCTCATGAACTCACTTGGAAATTGAAGTTTCCTCTCATCTTAAATGTAAAAATATTTGCTCTTGGGAATACTTAGTTCCCATATATTCATTTTGAAAAATGAAACTCAACTCTCGTCATCCTCATTTACTCAAGTCTTAAAATAAATTATAAATAATTGTATAAGACTTCTCAAAATAGGGTTCATGCCGAATTATGGATGTGAACGACTCAATTCAAGGGTTTTCAATAACCATATATAGAACTCAATACTTGAAACTCAATAACTCCAGAACTCAAGGTCTGAATGATACTACTCATCTCAAGAATGCTTGACTCATAGGGTTCATACCGAATTATGAGCATGAACGACTCAACTCAAGGACCTTCATGTATAACATATGGAAGTCCCATAGTTAAAAATATAATCTCGAAGGGATTAGGAACTCAATACTCAAGAACATACAACTCGAAGATACTACTCCTCTCAAAGATACTCAATTTATGGAGTTCATGTGGAATTATGGACATGAACAACTCGACTCAAGGGTCTCAATGAAAATATAGAACTCATGGGTACAACTCTTCTCATTCTCATACATACTTCCTCAAAACTTAGCTCAAATCGATAATTCATCTCAAGGGATTCATAATTTATCTCAAAGACTTTCTTGAACTCTACTCTCAACTCTTTCTTGAATTTGAATTATCAATTCAAGAGTTATGATTCATGATATATAGGATCTCTTGATGATTAGATGTGACTTAGAATAGTAAAATCAGGAAGGGAGTGAAGGTACCCTTTAAAAGAACTCAGACGGGGCAAACGATGGAAAAAGGGACCCTCCTAAACTTCAGAACCTCTTTTCTGGCGCACTGCTGGCGCAACGCGCCAGCCCCTGCCCAGAAATTTCCGACGAATTTTCTTCTTAGATTTTGGCCCTAATTCACCTATAATCGAATGGTTTCTTCCGAACACTCCGAGATTCGAATACCCAACCTTAGTTAACGAAACTCCACTCATAAACAACCCTCAAACTCCTAACATTCATCTCAATAATTCATCAAACCTCATTATTAAAGATTTATGACACAGAACTTCAAGAAACTCATCAAGAACTCAATTATTCAACCCCAAGAACAAAATCACGGATTAAAATCACATGATTGGCGTGCGGGTGAGTGAACCCAATACTATGAGAGCTCAGATACCTCTAAAGGATCAAATCCTTGGTGAAATCCCTCGAAGATCGCAAGAATCTTGAACGCTTGAAGCTTTTCTCCCTTTTTCTTCTCTTGAACTCCTCTCAAAAACCCTAAGCGCGTTTAGGAATAACTAAAACTGATTCAAATCAGTTTAGACCCCTAAAAGGTTAACAAAAACGAGCTAGGCTAGTGGGGTAAGGAAAAGACCAAAATACCCCTCATTAATTCAAGTAAATTTCATTAACTGGACAGGCTGAACTCAAACAAGCATATCTCCCTCATCCAAACTCAGAGGTTAGAAAACTCGGTGGTGTTGGAAAGAGGACTCGGAGATCTTTCATTTGATATCTTATGGGTCTCCTAACTAATCATGTGCTAAAAGTTATGGTCGTTTGAAGTTGATCCAAAACTTAAAAGAACTTACGAATGACTTGAATGAATTCTCTTTAGTTCTTTTTGGAACTCAAGGTGATACATCTATTAAACTTAACACTTAAGAAAATTTAAATTTATCGGTAAAATCATACTCACAACAAAGAATGGTTCGAGTCTTAGCTCAAAAAAATTTCGGGGTGTTACAACTAATTAAAGAGCAAATACCTAAAGTCGTCTAGTCACTAGAGGCCTAGGACCTAGGTTATATTTATATTTGAAAATTTTAATTAAATAAATTTATATATTAAATTTAACATATTGTTAATATATAAATTATATTTACATACACGTAAGATTATTCAGTTCGATTCAGAACCGAATAACCAAAGTCACCAATTGTTCGGGACGGTTATTCACCCGGTTTCGATGCCCGAATGGTGCATTTGAAGATCAATGACGCAATTTACACTAAATTGTGAACGATGGGTCATCACATTCAACTGATTAACAGAGATTACAAATAGTGCAACTGAGCTCTTTTTTTTCCTGCTCCTTTTTGGTCGTTTGAATAAGACTTTTATTGTGTGTGTTTTTTATATCATAGGAATGATGCTAGATAGGTTCGAGGAGGTTCATCCAAATATCATTTGATGAAAAATGATATGGTTAAAATTATATTGGACTTCAATTTCCTTCTATTACCACCATTTTTGAGAAGTAGCGAAATACCTAGCGACTCTCACCATACTATCATTTCTGTATGAAATATAAAATATCTAAAATATGTGCATAGACAATATAAAGATTTTATAGTTTAATGTGTTATAGTGTTTTTTATCAAAATATATCAATTAATGTTTATTATAAATATTTATCACTAGTTCACTACAAGAAACTAAAAATACAACAACACTATATATAGAAACATCTTAATATGCCTCTTAAATACCACAAATTTATTTACCAATATTTAATTTAATTTCACAATTTTTAGTATCGAACATTTAGGTTAATATCGGTAAGAAAAAAGTTATAACATTCTTAAAAGTTAGATTGAGTAAATTTCTTTTAAGTAATGAGAGTTTCATATATCTATATATATTAATTATTGTTGTTTGCTATTGTCACGACCTGAGTCTACACCCTGGATGTGGCCGGCACTCAAGAACCATTGCTGGTACCCAAGCGAACCCTCATCCTGGCTGACTACAAGCAGAAGACTAACTTAAGCATGAAAAAGATTAAAAAGTGAATTAAATTCTATAATCTCAACTTTAAAATAATCTGAACATACTAAATAGATAACTCAGAATTTGTAAAAACAACTCAAGGAAGATACATATCGAAAACTACTCAACTTTGTCTATCTATGAAGCCTCTACTATTTGCAGAAGGATATCGGCACAAGACCCACGACATCTCAAAACTACTATATGTAAGATCAAGGTGAAGTCCTCCGGAATGTAAGAAGGCTCACCAAAGCTGACTGGAATATCCCATGGCCTCAACGAAACGTCTGCTGATGATCCTGAATACCTGTATCCTCATCATGAAACGATGCAGGCCAAATGGCTCAATACATGAAATGTACGAGCATGTAAGGGGAATTCTAAAGCATAAACATAAGCTTGAACTGGTAGAAAAGAAACATACTTACCTCTTCTCAACTCACTCAACTCAACTCAACTCAACTCAACTCAAAGAAACATAGTTCAACTCAATAAATAAGAGACTCGACTCTGTGAAACATAGCTCAACTCAACTAAGAGAAATAAGGCTCAACTCAATAACAAAATACACAACTCTGGATACTCAACTCTGAATACTCAACTCTAGATAAAGAAACAATAAAAGATGCAATATATGGAAAGCTTTTAAAATAGTAGATAGCAACTCAATGTATTGAAGAATACAATAATAACTTAGTTTGTATGCAACGATACAAAATAACTCTGTTTGTATATAAGAATACAAAATATCTTTGTGGGAGTTTCTCTAACAGACAACCATCACTATGAGCTATGTGATGATACAATGTCTTGCCCATGCTGCCAGAACTGTCCTATACCTTGTCGGGGTATAGAACTCCTCAACTAAGTGAATCCAATAGTCTATGCTAAAAATTATTAAGGAATCATCTAAAAAGTATGACCCTTTCTACCCACGTTGGCTACATGGTTTATAGGGGATGCGAGTTGTCTGAACTCTCCCCCATATCAGTGCTCAATACTACTCCCAAAATATAACTAGCTCATATGTTTAAAAATATATCTCTTTCTGTGGTTTTGAGATTATTACTCAAAATCTTTCTTTAAAAAGTGATGGTACTCGACTGCTCAAAACTCTTCTGGAAATCTCAGTTTCCTCTTATTTTAAATGTGAAAACATTTACTCTTGGGAATACTTAGTTTCCATATATTATTTTAAAGAAAATGAACTCAACTCTACTCTTTCTCAACTCAAGTGCTCATGTCTTAAAACAAGTTAATAAAAATTTGTAAAAAGACTTCTCAAAATAAGGTTCATGCCGAATTATAGACGTGAACGACTCAATTCAAGGTTTTCAATAACCATACATAGAACTCAATACTTGGAACTCAACAACTCAGAACTCAAGAACTTCAATGATAATATTCGTTTCAAGAATGCTCGACTCAGAGGGTTCATGCGGAATTATGGGCATGAACTACTCAACTCGAGGACTCAAAGATACTTCCCATCTCAAGATTGCTCGACACATAGGGTTCATGCGGAATTATGGGCATGAACTACTCAACTGAAGGACTTCATGGGTAACATGTAATAGTCCCATGATTAGGAATATAATCTAAAAAGGGTTAGGAACTCGATACTCAAGACTTAGAACTTGAAGATACTACTCCTCTCAAAGATACTCAGTTTACGAAGTTCATGCGGAATTTATGGGCATGAACGACTAGACTCAAGGGTCAAGATAACAATATGGAACTGATGTATACGACTCTTATCATTCTCATACTTCCTCGAAACTTAGCTCAAATCGATAGTTGATCTCAAAGGATTCACAATTGAAGTCAAAGACTTTCTTGAACTCTACTCTTAACTCTTTCTTGATTTTGAATTGTGAATTCAAGAGTTATGATTCATGATATGAAGGATCTCGATGATAGTGTAGACTCAAGAATACATTTTCCTCATTCTCATACTCACTTACTTGAGTCTTGAAACAAGTTATTAGAAATTGTAAAAGACTCCTCAAAAGACTCAAAATGACTTTCTCAAAAGACTCAAAAGAACTCTCAAGACTTGACTCTTAACTCTACCTTGAATTTGAATTATGAATTCAAGGTTATGATTTATGATAGGAAGGATATCGTGATGATTAAATGAGTTTTAGATAGTTAATAATGAGAAATGGTTGAAAAACACTATCTGGGGAGCAAGTCCGCGACGCGGAGATGAATTATAATGTTTGGTCGCGAAATAATTTTTCAAACAGTGGAGTCCACGTTCTCTCCGCGACACAGAGAGGGAAATTTCACTTCTAAGGAACAGGTCGGCGTCGCGGACCTGGTCCTTATTTTCTACCCGATCTTTTCTTACTCATTTTTCGACCCTAATTCGCCTAGAATCAAATGGTTTCTTTCCCAATCACTTAGATTGGAATACTCAACTTATGTACACAATAATCTACTCCAAACCACCCTCAAACTCCTAACTTTCATCAAAAGAACTCATCAAACCCATCCTAATTCAAGAACGGAAACAATACTTTCAATAAACAAATCAAGAACCAAATAGAGTATTCCAAAGAAGCATGAATAAAATTGGTAAATCCTAATGTTTCTTGTTTTTACTCAGATGAAAGGCCTTTATGAAATTATTTTGAGAAAGAACCAAATAGAGATCATTAATTGAGTGATTGATACTTCTAAAAAATATGGAATTAGCTATGAAATTTGTCGGTAATCCCTAACTAATTCTTCGCTAAAAATCTCCTAGATAATTCATGAATTTTCTTATAACTTGTCGCGCTAATCAGTGGCGGAGCCAGGAATTTCACAAAGGGTGTCCATAAATAGCACAATAAAAGCTCTTTACAAAAAGTAGAACTAGTTAGATTTGAACACACGAGCACTACCTCATTCCAAGGAGGTGAAACCACTGGGCAACAATAGCTTGTTCTGTTAAGGGTGTCCAATATATGTTATTTAATCATTTCGTGTATCATTTTACTTATATATACAATATATTTTTCCGACGAAGGGTGTCCAACTGGACACCCTGACCACCATGTGGCTACGCCACTGGCGCTAATCCGTAGCTAAATGGAATTAACATGTAATTTTATAGTTTAGCTATGAAATTTCATCATTCCTAATTCCCTATTTACTATTAGACTAATATACTTTTAGACCAGACATAGCTAATCAAGGATGAACAATAACTTTAAGATGAATGCATACCTCGAAAAAAATTAAAGATGTGGTTAATTTTATAAATAGTCATATAATTATGATTTTTCCCACTAAAATCATATAACTATGATTAAATCATTAAAAAAGAATCAGAAAATGTCCACTTAATTTACTAACATAAACATCATGTTGCCGAAAAATCCAACGTTAATTTTTCACTGAACATAAATTATATAACTTTTTATGTTTACTCTTTTTGATTTTCTACTTGAGACGGTGTTTTCATTATATAGTCATGCTTTCTTTAATTAGATTGAGATTAGACTCTACAATTTAATCTTATAGTAGTATAACCATTCTTAAGCTATGTCAATGTTTAAGTACTAATTCTAAACTTTAGGCTCTACACCCGACACAATCTTTTTATCATGAAGTTTAGTTATTTTTGTCTGACCTGAATCATCACAGACTATTTTTAAGTGAAGGAGAGAGATAGGATTTGCTAGGAATTGAATCAATAGGCTCAGGGGCATGCCCCGTATCCGCTGCAAGAGAATCCACTCTTTGACACATATGTTAGACTATAGCACAAAAGATGATTCGATCTAGTCCCGTAATTAAGAGAATGTGGGGATTCTCTTGCAGCGGGGATTCTTCTGTCCATGAATCCTTTTTTCTTGGTTACGGGACTAGAGCGAATCGTCTTTTGTGCTACGGTCTAATATATGTGTCAAAGAGCGGATTCTCTTACAACGGATATGAGGCATGCCCCTGAGCCTATTGATTCAATTTCTAGCAAGTCATGCCTCTCTCCTTCACTTAAAACACAATCTACGATGACGATTCAAGTCACACAGAAATAACTAAAGCCATCAAATACAGTAGAGCAAGAAAACATGTCATTGTTACTTTAAAACCAACTAAAATTGAAGACATTAATTTAATGTTCCCCAATAGCATCCCAAAAACATTCTCTTACATGTATCGTATGAATTTTTTTTGTACAATTATTATTTAATTATTTTTATTTCAACTTTAGGTAAATTATACCAACAACATTTCCAATCCTATATTACCATAAAAGGGTAACACAAATTTGGCCAACCCAAAGGATATGCCCATGTGTAATTTGTTCATTAGGTGGCTTAAAAATAATACTTTCATAGAATGAATTAGAGCTTCTATGAACAAATTTCACATAAGCATATCATTTAGATTATCTAGCTTTGTGTTACCATGTTTACAATTAGACAAGATGCAAAACATTGCTGCACTTCTTTAGAGGTGAAGAGGTATAATAATCTATCAAAAATTGAAATGAAAAAAATAATCTAAATGATAATTCTACAAAAATATTCACAATCACAAGAGTTGGGTAAGGGGTGGAGGGTGCTATTTAAATAACATTAGACTAATGTCTCTACTTAATAAGTTTAGGACTTGTTTTCGTATGAATTTACAATAGCTTAAAATCATATGCATTTATAAGTTTAAAATATATAGTTTTACATTGAAAATCATATTCAATCTAATGATTATACGTATTTTGATGCTACCTCCTATTATTTCTTACGATATAGATGATTTAAAAATAAATATTTTACTAAAGATGAACAGATATATACCTTTTGTAGATTGGGAAGACTAGATCTTATCCCTGTTACTCAATAATAAATTTATCACTTACTTTAGGTTAAAAGGGCTTTCTTGGATCTAAGGAGAAAATTATAATTTAAAGAATTTAACTTCATTTTAATACAAATCAATATATTTAGAAAAAATAAAATCAAATTGTATAAATATATATCTAGATGGGGTCGTAGGATGTATATCAATTTCTTTATCATATGTAAATTTTATTAAGGAACTATGTTGAATCATTCATAGAAGGAAGTTCATTCAAACATGACTCTGGAATCTAAGAAAATCAAGTCATCTAAGGATAAAATCAAAACATGAACAAATAAACTTTATTAGGTAAAGAAAAAAAAAGTGAATAGAAAGCACTTACAACTTGCTAACTCGTTGCTTTAATTTTGGAAAAATCTATGGAGTAGATTTAGGGTGAAAATGAGTTTTGTCATCGTCACATACATCCTCCTCTTCACTAATGTGAGTTCTCTTCATCTCAGCCGCAGATGGAAGGCATAGAGTACGCTGTGATGAGAATAGTAGAAGGACATTTTCAAAACTCAATTTGCAAACTATTCCATAGTCTTAATTTATTGGTGAAAAAGACATCATTTATATTGTCATTATTTGATGTTAAAAAATTGTAAATCCTTAAACTTAAGTCTTAAATATTACAAAATATTTTCTACCATCAAAGCCTTAAAAGACTAACACCTCAGCCACAAAGTCTTAAAATTCCAAATTAGTTTTTCCTTCTTCAAAGTTTAAATTACACGATTTAATATATAAAAAATATTTTTTTCCCTTCTAAATCTCTCGATTTCCTCTTCTTCAGCCAAAGATTTAGGTTATTCATCAAAAAGTTACTCTCTAATGATAAAAAAAAATATTCTCCAGTTCATCTTTTATATTATTCTTCGTTCTCAACCATTGTTCTTCAATTCAGTCATAATAATTTCTAATTATTTTTTTCATTATTGTAAAAGCTCAACCACTTTACCAACGATCATCGACTACACTCTTTGTTGATGATGGATTATGAAAAACTATATATATATATATATATTATAGATCGATTTGTGTAATTATCGACAAATATATTTTCTATTCAACTAATTTTTTTGTCATGATTAATGGACCACTTGATATATATAGGCTAGACTACAGTTTGGCTCAAAAATTACAAATTAATTAAATTATAACAAGGATTAATATTATTTAAACTAATCATATTCTATTATATGAGAGTCTTTTTTTTAATTGTTGGTAAAAACAAGTAGTATATTAATAAGACTTAATCTGCATTATTACATGTATCGCTGTTTATATACGGGTAGAGGTGGTAGTATAATACGTACAAAATACACGAGTAGTATATGGTTTATTTAGCCTAAAAAAAGTTTCCTCTTTGTTTGCTTCTAACTTCTTGGACACAAACAAAGGTGGAATTGAGTAGTGCACAATAGAAATGATTGTTGATAGATTTGACCCCCTACTTAGTTAGAGTGTATGCCACTTGGTTCTCCTCTTGATATCTATGTTGGCTGGGGGGGGGGAGGTTCTGTAGTTGGAAAAGTAGCACCTTGCAATCAGTTAAGATGTTAGATAGATTGGGACGATCATTGTGTAAAACAATGTGTAATTTCCTTACAATCTATATCAATTTGAAATAACATCAGCCTGCTGTCTAGTGCAATTTTCGCCCCTTTAATAGGGCACATAGCTTGGTTTGGATCATTGTAGATTTGAAGATATTCCCCATGAATCAACTTATCCCATTCCCTTCTATATCCTTAATAACTCCTCATATGCCTCAATTTCCTAATTCTATATTGGATGATCCGTCAATGTTTAATTTAAATCCTATTGATGGTGGTTTCCATTGAACAAAAGTTTCCTTATATTTATGCTGCCACACATTTTTTATCTGTTAAGGTGATGTATTCAACAATATGGTTTAGGGCCTTTGTTATGTAATTGCCGATTTTTGTTTATGATGGTAGTTGTCGTTCCTTACCAGCCAAATGTTCCATAATAAGAAATGAAGGGCATCTTTCCAGTTTAGATGGTATTTGAGTTTAATTTTAAGGTTGTTAGTGTGTTCAAACCAATTATCATTTTGCATGTTTATGAGCATGTGGATTTCATGGTCAACACCTTAGTTGTGCCATAGTCTCTTTGCTTGGGTACACTCGACAAAGATATGTTTTATAGCTTTAGGGCATTGACATAAACTATAGTTTTTGTTTACGTTTATACCTATTGATTCTAGATAACTACATGTGGGAAACTGTCCATGTTGGCATAGCTAGAGGAAATACTTGATTTTATATGGGCACTGGAGTTTCTAAATCAACTTAAATGCGAAGATATAAGGAGGTTTTTTTACCCACATGGGATCTGAGAAAGTGATAGATTGAACTAGTAGTTAGGGTACCTTTTGGGTTTGGGTACCAGCTAATTTTTTCATGTGAATGACCTGTTTTAGAGACATAGATACTCTGTATGAGGTGGACAATGTTTGTTGGAAAGACAAAAGATATGTTATATAATTTCTTGTGCCTATTAGTTGTTATAAGATCACATACTTCTAGGTTCAGATATTCTTGGGTTAGGGGCCTAGTGATATATTCTCTCAGGGTTTCGTTACTAGGTAGCCACCTATCTGTCCAGAAGGAGGCCAGTCCCTCTTTGCCCAAGGTCCAACATACCCAATTTACAATAGCCCTAGCCTAGGATAAGGTTCTTCCATGTCCTACTGTGGGACTGTTTCGATATGGTTCAATGTATAGAAGGTTACTCTCTTATTGTCTAATAAGTGTAGATACCCATAGGGTATCCTGTTTGTCGTAGGCTCTCCAAAATAGCTTTGCTAGTAAGAGTTTATTTTTGTGGCTGCCTTTTTGACTCCGAGTCCTCCCTCAGTCTTTGGTAGATTGACAGTATCCCATTTTATCATATGGAGTTTGTGTTTGGCACTCATGGTTCCCTAGATAAAGTTACATTTGATTTGATCGATCTTATTTGTGATATTAATGGTGAGGCTAATGGATTACATAATGTGAGTGGGTACATTGATTAGAGATTCATGTGCTAGGGTGGCTCTACCTACTATGTTGAGGAATTTAGTTTTTCACTTGAATAATTAGGCATGTAGATTATCGATGATGAAGGTGGGAGATTTATGTAGTATTGGGAAACCTAGGTATTTCCTAAATTTGGAGCCTGTTTTTATGCCATGGGTTGATGATATTTGATTTCGCATAATGGTGTGGCAATTTTTTGGGCATATAATTTTAGACTTTGAATAGTTGATGGTTTGACAAAAGATTTGCAAAACTCCTCAATCACTCTTTTAATGGTGGAGAATTTTTTTTCTATCTGCTTTAGCCATCAATGTCAAGTCAACTGCGAAAAAAGATGGGATAGGTTAGACCCCTACTTCGAGATCTTATTTGGTCTTCAAGATTTCTGATGAACTGCTTTCTCAATCTCTATCTCTCAAGAGCATTTTCATGCTTAAAATAAATAAGTATGGGAAAAGAGGGTCCCCTTGTCTGTTGCCCATCGATGGTTTGAAAAAAATTATACTATCCCCATTTGTAAGAACAACTACCCTACTTGATGAGATGCATGACATTATTAATTTCGTAATGTTGATTGGAACGTTGAAGTATAAAAGGGTTTTCCAGATGGAAGTCTATTCTACTTGTCAAATACTTTTTCCAGATCTAATTTGATGATCATATTTGCATTTTTCCTTTCATTTTTTGGAAGTGAGTAATTATTTCTTGAATTATTATACCATTGTTGGGCTTTGGTGGCCACTAGATCGTACAATCAGGAAACCTCTTTGGTTTGGAGGGAATTTTTTTTATTTCTTCTACATCGATTGAGAGTTGTTATATGGAAGAATTAGTGTTGGAGTCACCCTCACTGAGCCTGTTGACTCTAGATTTTAGTTTCCAGAAATATTCGTCAAATCTAAGCATAAGTTTGTATTCTTTAATAAGGTAAACCTCAAGTTTGATAGTAACATGCTGGAGCTGTTTGGAGAAAAAAAAACTTTTGTAGTTCTATACTACGTGTGAAATTTGATTGTGTATGATTGTTGTAGACTAAAAACTTTTGTAGTTTTCTACTCTGGATAAATTAGACTATGCAATTGGTTTGAAAAATATGAAAACATCACCTAATAAGTTAGTGTTGTACTTTTGGTTTTCTATAAACTTCATTGTTAAATAGAAACAAATTGTACAAATTTTTTTGTCTATATTGTTAGTATTCTAAATACTAAGTGGTATGTCTAATTGTGATAGAAAAAAAAAAAGAACCAATGACTTAGAGTTTGTGATTTTGTGCCTCTATGGAATGAACTTAGACATTGTGTAAAGATTGTCAAAAGAAATTGAAGCACTATAATTCTTTTGTAGAATAATATTTCAAAAGAGATTTCATATTGCCAAAGATATTTTGATAGTATGAGAAAAAATGTGTGGAAAAACTATTTTCAAATACTTAAAAAATATAGTTGAGATCATATTTTAAATGTGGGGGTTCTTTGCTTATGATAAAGATAAAATTAGACTTAGTGTCTAATTTAAATTTATAGCACAAGATATGAAATTCAATGATACTTTCGTATTATGTTAGACCCACAAAATTCTTGGAGTGTATTTGATATTGTGGTCGATGAGTTTTTCTTTTACTAGTATATGGTATGACTAGTATGAAATTACCAAATCATATATATGCTTGTTCAAAATGATTGTGTTCTTTTATGAAAAAATGTCACTTAAAATGTTGTGATTTTTAATGAAAAGATATGTCAATTAAATATAACTATATGTATAGACATGAATATTGGTGAATAGTCATTTGTCTTATTTTGTAAAAGAATCATTTGAATTATATTACTTTTATTTGACCCGATGAAACTATGTTCATGGGTAGCTCTATTACAATCAAATTGAAAGTTATGGAAATGTCCTTCTGAAAAGGACATTTGACAAGGTGCTGACGCTAAACAATGTTTGTATCACACAAAATTGTAATAAGTAGGAAAAATAATTATTTGTGAGAAAAAGCTACCTCACAGAGAGCTTTTCAAACTCAATATTTTTATTTGTTCTTACTTGCTTGAGTCAAACTGTTTGTGACATGAATAGTTGGGACATGCCAATTACAAAACCTTGCAAGGAAAACAGATCAACTTAGAAGTATTGTCTAACTTTAAGTGCAATAAATAAAAATTTCAAATTTGTGTTGTATCTAAGTATGCTAAGCATTCTTATAAATCTGGAAAGGAATTCTAATCCCTTGGAGTTGATTTACAGTGACATTTTTTATAGGATTTTAACACCATCTCGTGGTGGAAAAATGTATCTCATAAGTTTTATTGAAAATTACATTAGATATGGTTATGTCTATTTGCTGAATAGTAAGGATGAAGCAATAGAAACGTTAAGGCAATATAAAATTTAAGTTGAAAATCAGTTGGGAAAAAGATAAAAAGTGATAGGGATGGAGAGTATAAGTCTCCTTTTGCATAAATATGTTTGGAAATTCCCTTTTCACCTCAATCTATTGGAATTGAAGAACGAAAAAACAAACCGAACTTTAAGGGAAATGATGGCTACATTACTTATAAATTCAGGCTTACCACAAAATTTGTATGGAGAAGCTATCCTTACAACAAAAGGGAACAACAAAAAAAAGGTTTGTATTTTCAGAAAGAAAGCAATAAAAAGTTTTGTAAGGAAATCCAACTTGAAATATTTCAAAGTGTGGGGGTGTCTAGCCAAAGTCTAAGTTTCTATTCCTAAAAGGATTAAAATAGGACCTGACTGTGGACTGTAAAATAAGACTTGAGTAGTCTAGCTTGGAAAGAACAAAGGAGAATGTACTTAATAAATAGATTCATAGGCGTAGTAAATGTCAAAGGACATCTACTTCTTTCCGATCTGATTTTGTAACATTTCCTATGTTTTCTGTGGACTCATCCTTTTGGAAAGTTGGTTTCAATAGTTAGAGTGATTCAATCTTGAGTACCATATTGGAAGTTGATTGATCTTCTTCCAGGAAATAAACCTTTCAGTTCAAAGTGAATCTTCAGAAGGAAAATGAAAGTCGATGGAACTATTGACAAATACAAAGCAAGACTTTTTATCAAAGGCTTTAGACTAAAAGAAGGTCTTGTTTTTTTCCGACACATACTCGCCAATAACTAGAATTACATTCATTTGGATGCTAATTGCATTAGCTGCGGTATATGACCTCCAAATTCATCAAATAAATGTGAAAACAAATTTTTAAATGGAGAATTGGAGGAACAAATTTACATGGAACAACCCGAGGGTTTTGTGGTTCCTGGTAAAGAAAGGAAAGTGTGTGAACTTGTTAAGTCACTTTATGAACTAAAACAAGCACCCAAACAATGACATAAATTTTTTGACTAAACCATGTTGGCAAATGGATTTAAGAATGATGGAAGTGATAAATGTGTTTATATTAAAATCACAAGGTCATTGTTTGTTTGTATATTGGTGACATGTTGATCATCAATAGAGACACTAATGACATAAATGCTACTAAACATATGCTAGAAAGTAACTTTGATATGAAAGATCTTGGAGTTGCTTATCCAATCTTAGGTATAAGAATCCTTAGAACTTCATAATGTTTAGCATTGTCACGGTCTCATTACATTGAAAAGGTACTTGACTAGTTCAAATATTTGGATTTTATTATTGTCAAGACTCCAATAAATTTGAGCTTTGCACTTCAAAAGAATGAAGACGAAAGTGACTCACAATTGGATTATGCTAGAGTATTGGGAAGTATGATGTATATCAAGAAGTGTACGCGATCAGATATAGCATGTGATATTAGTAAACTGAGTTGGTTCACAAGTAATCCCAATCAAACTCATTCGATGACAATGAAAAGAGTTTTGGGTATTTAAAACATACTCAAAACTATGCCTTGCATTATAATAAATATCCAGTAGAATTGAAAGGATATAGTGATGCAAATTGGATCACCGGATCAAATTAAGTGAAATCCATGAGTGGATGTGTATTTACTCTTGGTGGAGGAGAAGTCTTGGAAATCTTCAAAACCGACATATATCGCTAGCTATACAATGATCTCTGAGCTTGTCGCTCTAGATAAGACTGGTGAATAAGTTGAAAGACTCCAAAATTTCTTGATAGATATTATTTTTTTGCCCAAACCTTATGCATCAGTATGCATACACTTCGATAGTCAAGATGCAATAGGTAGGGCATGGAGCATGATGTATAATGGAAAGTCTCATCATACAAGACGTAGACATAATACCATTAGAGAACTACTCTATAGTGGAATTATCACAATTGACTATGTAAAGTCAAATGATAATGTGTCGGATCCACTTACAAAAGGCCTAACTAGAGAGAGAGAGTTGGAAGATCATCTAAGGGAATCGGTTTACAGCTTAGGACAAGTCATCATGGCAGTAACTCTACCTAGCAGTCAGGAGATCCCAAGAGCTAAGTTCAAGGAGAAAACAAAGAGGGGGTCTTGGTTGAATTTTCAGAGGTCCCGAGCTTGATTTAACCTATTTAGGTGTTATGATTAGTTTCCTATGACTTACACGAGACTTGGGTCAAGAAGACCTCAAATTCATGTTTTGATGATTCCATTGTGTCCGGAAAGTCAAGTTTAGTCAATTTGCATGTATAGTTTGTGTACGAGGTTCTGAAAAAATCTCGAGGGTCTATTAAATGATTTTTGTGTTAGCTATTTTTTTTTGTTCAATGTTGCTGAGGCTAACCCTCTGCGATCGTGGAGAGGTGATCGTATTCGCGGAAGGTCAAAGTATTGACCTCCACATTTGTGGAGTTAGTGGCACTTTCACGGAGCTCTTTTTTGAGTTGTCCTTCCGTGTTCACGGACAGGACTCCGCATTCGCGGAGGACCCCTAAATAGAATATTTTTCCAAAATTGGGGTTTCAACTCCATTTCTCCATTTTGAGTTTTCGGAGCTTTGGGGTGACAATTTTAACAAGATTTTTGAGAAGAAATATTTGGGTAGTTGTAATGACCCGGTCAGTCAATTTTAGAAAGTTTTATGAATTAATCATTTTACCCCTCTTGATATCGACCCCGAGTTTTTTATGATTGAATTTCAAGAGTTGGTTTTGAACTTTGCGTTAAAAGATGAGTTTCGATAAGTTTGTAAGTTTTAAAGGCTAAGTTGCTAAGAAAGTAGTTTTTGGGGTCTTTTGGAGTTTTGAATGTCAAAATGAAATTATGTCGATTCCATTAGTCCCAAAATATGAAATTCGATTCCTAAGAGTTGTCGGTTTTAGATTCTGAGTCTTTTTGAGGATTTGAGGTTCTAAGTTGGGAATTTATGGAAATTTAGCCTTTGGGTTGACTTTGGTCAAAATTTGGGGTTCAAATGTTCGGATCAGAATTTTGAGACTTCCCTTGAATTTAGGGGATGCTTTTAGGCCTAGGTGAGGTCTTGGTTGATTTTTAAGAGGTCCTGAGTTTGTTTTTGCCTTTTTAGGCGTGAGTTAGTTTTTGTGGTTTTCACGGATGTCTGGTCAAGGAGACCTCAGATTTATGTTTTGAAGGTTCTATTTAGTCTGGAATGTTGAGTATAACCGATTTGCGTATGTGATTTGTGTGTGTGGAGTTTCGAACGAATCATGATGGTCCTTTTGATGATTTTAAGTTTGGTAGTTTTTGTTGTTTCGTGTGTTGTTATAATTGTTTTTCACGACCACGTGGATGACCTTCGTGATCACGAAGCTGTGGGATTCAAGTCATCGCGACCGCATTGAATTTTTTCGGGATCGCGATAGTCAAGTTTTATGAGTTGACCAATTAAATCCATTGCGACCGTGAAGCCTTGGTCATCGCGATCACGATGAGCATCTTGTGCCTGGGCATAATGTTTTTCCTCTAATGGGGGTTTCAACCTTATTTCACCATTTTGGAGTTTTTGGAGCTTTGGGAAGGTGATTTGGACAAGAATTTTGAGGGAAATCTTTTGAATTGTTTGACTTTGGAAGCGATTCATAAGGGGAAAACTCAACTTTTCGAGTGATTGCTCTTTGGTTTAAGGTAAGTGGCTTCCTAAACTTTGCATTCTAGTTGAATTCGTATGCCTCCTTGTTGCTTGTGTATCTTGGGAGTAATGGGGATGAGGTGAAGGGTTAAATTGTCCACTTGTTAAATCTAAATGAATAAATAAGGGTTGAAATGAAAAAGGCTATGGGTTGACATGATGATGTGAATTGCCATATTGTAAACCTTGTTGCTTGATTGATGAAATGCTTGAAAGCATGAGTGTGGATTTGAATTGTGTAATTTGGTGTCTCTTTTATGTGGTGTGATATTGCTTGTGTGCTTTGATTGTGAACACTGTGATGAGACATGTAATGATTTATGATGCCGAGGTCATTACCAGCAAGTGTTATTATGCCGAGGTCTTTGCCGGCGAGTGATAAAAAGTCGATGGGAAATGGTTCCGGCTAGTGGTAGTCGATGTGAAATGGTTCTGGCCTGTGATTTGATGTAAAGCCGATGGGAAATGGTTCCGGCTAGTGATTTTCATATAAAGCCGATGGGAAATTATTTCGGCTAGTGATTTGATATAAAGCCGATGGGAAATGGTTCTGGCTAGCGATATTGCGTCGATGGGAAATGGTTCCGGTGAGAGATTGATTATGTGACTTGATACCTTTGATGCTTATGCGTGATTTGCTTGATTGAGATTGATGTACTTGTTGCGTGTGACTAAACTACTTGAATTTGAGGTTGACTTATTTGATCCCTTAAATTGTTGAATTGTGACTGCTAGACTGCGAATATTGGGCCTTGTGAGTCGTGTATTGTAGAATTGCTAGGTTGGGATGATTTATATGCAGGTTGTAGTTTGAGGATGTTTGGTTGGATAGTTAGGGATATTCGTTTTCTAGCTAGTTGCCTTGTTTAGTAGGTTGCTTGCTGGGTACTGTGTGGTTGGTACTCACCCCTTACTTCTTCACTTGTGTAGGTTCCAAGCCTGGACCCGCATGATCTTCTTCTTCTCTGACAGTCAAGGCTCGTGAAGGATTGAGAGAGGTAGTTGTTTGTCATCTTGGCGGGTCTTCTTTTCCTTTCCTTTTTAAGCTTTGTTCTATTTAAGAAAACAAAGACTGAAACTTATATTTATCTTTCGAATTCAGTACTTTTATTAGTGTCTTGTACACATGACAACCAAGTTTTGGGGTATTGTTTAGAATGAATAAGTTTTCTACCTTTGTCTTGTTCTGTTTTATTATATTTCTGCTTTTGCTTTCGTTTTCTTTGGGTTGAGGCTGGCTTGTTTATGTGGGAACAAACAAGGGCCATCACGTCCATTTTCGGATCGTGACAAAATGGTATTAGAGCTCTAGGTTCATAGGTCTCATGTGTGTACAAGCCAAGTCTAAGTAGAGTCTTGAGGATCGGTACAAAGACGTATGTACTTATCTTCATGAGGCTACAAAGATTGTTAGGAAACTTCATTTTATTCATCCTTTCTAATCGTGCCTGGTAACCTTCGCTAGGGCTCAGTTGCCGCGTGTTGTTTTGGCAGATGCCGAGGACCAGAGCTTCTGTTTCCAGTGGTACAGGGGAGGCAGTCCCCGAGGCTGTTGGTGAGACCCCAGCTAGGGGTAGAGGTAGGGCCCGAGCTAGAGGTCGTGCTCGTGGAGTATCACCAGGTAGAGGTCATGCCCGTGAAGCGGCACCAGCCAGAGGTAGGGCTAGAGAGGCTTCTCCTGAGCCACAGGTTGAGGTTTCTAAGGACCAGGTTCCTCCCAAGTTTAGAGCTCCGTTGTTTCAAGAGACTTTATTGAGGATGCTTGGTGTGTTAGAGAACCTTTCTCCAAGGGCGCAAACCCCAGGTCAGCAGCAGACTCCATGTGTTCATGCTCCGGTGGGCCAGCCACTAATGGTTCCTGCACCAGCTGTTTGTGCACAGATTGCTCCTGATGTTATTCCATTCTGATATTCAAAACACCAAAAGACACCAAAATCCACTTTTTAACAATTTTGTCCTTTCAAATTCCAAAATTCTCAAAATTCACAACTTTTAACTCAAAATTCGAAACCACTTTCAAAACTCATTCAAAAATGACTCGGGGCAAGTATCGGGAGGGGTAAAACGTTAATTTTACCAAAATTTCTAAAAATGACCAACTGGGTCATTGATAACGCTCAACTACACTTCATCCAATTCTAAGTGTAGGTGGTCGCAAACAAGTATAAACCCAACTAAAAGTTGGGGTCGGACCCACAGGGAGTGATAAGGTAGAGAATTCAATTAAGTAAAATTGTGTCCAAATCTTTTGTTGAAGTAGAGGTTTCGCAACATTAAAGTAAATCACAAAGTTTTAATGATCAATATCAAATGGGGGATTTGGATAACTAATTTACGACTACTAAAACGCGAAGTACACAAATAGAGAGAGTTCCTTGAGAGTGTGATAAGTTGAATGCTAATTTCGAGTAATGGGCAATTACTAGTCACTCAAATGTGTTGAATCTCGGTGGGCCGGCTAGGTTTTTAGTGCAATAGCCATTTCTCAATCAACTAATGCGAATCAAGTGAGTTCTTTCAAACCTCAACAAGCAAAACGAAATAAAACAACTCTATTCCTTAATTAATTCACTTTTTCAAGCTGAATTTGTACCAATGCAATCAAAACCCACTTTCTCAAGCTAGATTCTTAAAGATGTAATCAATAGACTGATCAACCAATAGTTCGACTATAATACCTCTTTCTCAAGAAAGTATAGAGTACTAAGCTAGAATTGCATTTGAAACTACAATTCCTCAATTAAAACAAAAACAATTAATTGAACCAATTTCAAGACAACAATAAAATCAGTAACTAACAACACCCATTAGCTAATTAGAGCATTCAACTGCATAATCACACCCCAAGAATTGGTATTTTAGCGAAAATTTTTGAAAAACAAGAAATTGTTACCAACAAAGTTTTCCATCTGATTTGACAATAATCTGCAATTCCCAAATGCTGAAATTTAAGCTAAAAATATTTCAATCTCTAAATCTCGATCAAAAAATGTAAAAACAATGTTCTAGAATATAAAAACTCAAAAAATCCAGAAGTGAAAATCTGGGAAATCCTTCTCTTCCTTTCAAAATTGCATTTATAGTTTTTCAGAATTTCAGAACGGAGTCAACTCGGTGAAGTAAGTCGGGCTCGCCGAACTGATCGGCGATTCACCGAGTACTGCTCTTCTCGCCTTTTTGGTGTGGTTCTTCACCAATTCTTTCTGTGACTTTCGGTGAGCAGGATCGACATCGCCGATCTCTTTGGCGTGTCGTGAGTCACTAGTATGCTTGCCAAGTTGGGTTTGTCCATGGGCTGTCCTGCTGGAACTTTAGGCGAGCTGAAGGTCCACTCGGCGACTCGCCGACTGGCCTTGGGGAGTACCAGGTTTTCTTTCCTTCAACTTTTTCATCTTTTTCGCTCCTATTTGCCTTATAATATCCTTGTCTCACTCTCTAGCCTTCATTGTTGCATATCAACATTTAAACATTATTTATGAGCATAAAATAGGCATTAAGGACACTAAATCCTTGAATATTCAGCCCTAAATGAGTCGAAAACCCCGACTAATCAACACCTCAAACTTAAACTTTTGCTTGTCCTCAAGTAAAATACAAGATCAGTCAGGTCAACAAGGGTGTATACAAATAGTGCTACTTGAGACTCAACATGAATGCACACGAGGTTCAATCTACCCATGCAATGTTCTATTGTGTAGTAGAAGTTTTAAAATGTGACAAGCCATCATCAAACAAAGGTCAAGCTCACAATACTCACTTCAAATGCAAATTCAAGCTCAACAAGAGTATTCAAATGCCCTCACATCAAGAATGATTCCATGCTCTCACAATGTCCATCAAAGATTATAATTTAGGGAATCAAAATCAACTCTCACACTCTCAATGATATACACATGAATGATTTTACCCATAGGCTTGCCTGTATTCTCCGATCAACAAATCATTCGGCTAATGCAAGATAATCAAGGTCTTCCAAGGCTTGTTACAGGGCTGAGGGTAAAGCTGTGATCATTTTGGCTTAGTGACCTCTACCTTTATAAAGCATGGCTTGTATTTCACTTCTTCTCCTTTTGTTTCACTCTTTTAATTTTCCAAGTCCACCCTAAGTATTTTCAAGCATAAAACTTCTTGTATGGCTCATTTGGTACCCCTTTTCTTTCCACCAATGCACAAATTGCAAAATTATTTTTCAATCTCTTTTTTTTCTTATATATATGAAGGGGTTCCATTTTTTTCCATACAATTCTCAAGGGTGAATTTTACAAACTTCTTTCTCAATTTCTTACATCGTTTTAATCGCACCTCAAACTTAGGCTTTTGGCCTAAGTTGGCTATTCAAACGGACCAAGGCTTCATGAAGGTTTTAGGTAGGGAGGAGAAAGGCTAAATGTGTTCATTCTTCATCCAAAGAAAAGGTTAGGCTTAAATGGTGGCAAGCTAGGTTCACACTCTCACAAGGTGGTCACAAAGAAGTATAATATCAATTTGGTTCTCTCTCAAAAATTTGTGCCTAAGATCATTTCTTTCATTCAACAATGTTAGCCAATTGGACCAACGGGGCAAGTTCTAGGTATCACCAAGAACATATTTCAAGAAAACCTCACCACACAAGGAATTCAACACAATCATCGATCATGACTCTACAAGTTAAGCTCGCGTGCAACGATCATTACAAGACTCACTTCGATAATCGACTAGTGACAATGAGATTCTAAGAGTTCACACATGACTTATGCAACTCAAATTTGCCTCATTGGACTTGCACAAACATATCGTTTAATCAAGAGCTCTATTCAAGTCATCAGTATTGATTGCAACCGATACTCAAATATGCAAGAGAACAAGCATTCACAAATCAAGAACTCAAGAGATGGATCAATGGGATAAAAAACTAACATTCACAAATTTTTCCATAATAAACGAGAAGTTTCAGACACAGCCAAAGGTAGTAAACAATGGTCCAAAACAACTTAACTACAACCCAAGGGGATAGGTATGAAGATACCCACACCCCACCAAAAATATGAAATAGTGTCCCCAATGTAAAACAGTATAAATGTCACGAAAGAAAATAAAAACAAAACAGGAAGAGAGTCAAGATCCCCCTGTCAGGATAAGCCTGAGGTGAATATTATGCGTCTGGGGCTCTCTCAACTTGGGCATCAGTGCCCTGCTCATCTCTCGCTCTGCTCGACCTTATCATCGATGTGTCATGCCGCGAAGCCTCTGTCACCATCTTCACTATCGTACCCTTCAAGTCCTCAAGCTCATCATATACAGCGGCATCGTGGGTCCCAAACTCCTCCTCATCTGTTTTGGGAGCGTCTGACTCATCCTCTACATCAATTGCAACAACATCTCCGATCATGGTAGTCGGAGGGATCTCAAAAACAACTAGTATCTGTGAACTAGGATTCTTGGGGATCTAAACTCCACCCCTATAACATATAAATATCAATGTATTTGAGCTCATCCACATCACGCCTCAACCCAGCAACATCAGCCTTCAAGGTTGTCACATCCTCTTACTATCGACCTCCCTGCTCACACGCGTCAACTCACATGGTGAGGGCGTCCAATGCTATTCCATGAGTAGTAATCAACTAGCTTTGCTCTTGTAACTCATCTCGGATAGGGGCAAGTGCGGCAACAATGGCTCGCTTAATCAAACCCGGGATAGCTGCCTCAACCCGAGAGGCACGCACATTAGCTTAATGGGCTAGATGGCCATTTTATACAACATGAATGTGTCAATGGGGGACGGGAGATAGCAGCAGCAGCAGAAGTAGTAGGAGCAAAGGACCTAGGTGTACCTAATGGCTCACCGGCCTGAGCGGAGGGAGTAGCGTTTGTCTCCAACGTCTCTAAATCGACAGTCGGGGATGTCTCCACCGGGGCTGTCCTCCTCCGCTCAGCCTCATCTCTAGTATATTTTGTCTCAATGTTCCGGATGTCAGTAGAGGAAGTGAGGGTCACTTCCATATCCGTCTTTGCCACGAATGGCACTCTAGCTCGTTGGCACAGCTTCGTGATAAGCACCGAGAATGGTAGCGAGGTCTGGCTCTGCTTGGCCCTCATGGCCATCTCCTTCTCGATGATCAACCCAAGGTTCAATCTATCTTGTTCAATAATACACCCTAACAGGGCAGCCTTTGGGTGACGGAGGATATACTCATTCTGTGAGGGCATGAGTGTGTTGCTGATAAACCCAAACCTGTATCTAGCAGCGACGTTTAGGTCCTTCTTCTCAATATGGATCCCAGGCTGAATCCACGGAGGTGTAATATCGGAGATCAAGAGGGCCAACCACCCCTTAAGCTCATCAAGTATCTTTTTCTGAATCTTATCGGCCAAGAAGTGGATTATCTAAACTGTGTAACCCAGCACCTCATTTTTGTCAGTGCTTCTGCACTTCACCTTCTTACCCCGCACCACTACATAATCAACTGGTGCTAAAAAGCTGGCCTTCTTCTTGCCTTTTGGGATTAATTTCACATACCCCTCATAGAACTCCTAGACCCTACAAAGTATATACGAGCCTTGGGGTTGTGTGAAACACTCAAACTTGTGGAAACGTATCATCTCCTACACTACTGAATATCGATCCACAACACCATTCGTGGACAACCTCTTCTCCTCCAGAATTTTTCTCAACTCGGTAGCCTTTAGCCTATTCATCGATCGCGGAGGAGGTGCTTGGGCTGGGGAAATTTGTGGTGCCTGCTCTGCTGCCTGTACTGAAGGTGGTTGAGGCGTTGGGAGTGTTGGGAGTCTCGCCGGGTCATGCAACGATTTGGAGGGCAATTTAGCACATATCTACTTTAGGGTTTGGTCATCACCTGGTTCGGACTCATAGACTGGAGTCTTGGACCCAACATCTTCATCACTTTCAGATTCATATGTAGTGAGGTGGGTTGAGTAGACACCTATACTATCGGAGATGGAACTACTTGGACTCGGCTCCGTAGGTTGTTTGCCAATTATTGTGCCTTTCCCCCCTGTTGGAGGAAGTTTTGGCCTCGTTGATCTTGGAGGTGCAACCTCCCTAGCAATATACTACTCCTTTGTCCTTTTTTCATTGTTATGGACCCTTGACTGGAACCTTTGTTCTGGCCATATCTCTCAAAACAACACGAATCAAACAAAAGCGGTTGCAAAGGGTTAGTGAAGTATCAAGATTCAAAACTGCAAGAAAACTTGCCGATCAACTTAGTGAATCGCTAGTAGACCCCCTTTTGGCCTTGGATTTAAATGAGCTGAGATCTCACCCATCTGTGTTTCCAACAACTGAATAGACGCCGAGTGTGATGTAACCATTTGGTTAAGAGAAGAGACGTCATCTTTTATTTCCTTTAGCACCTTATCCGATCCTTCCACTTTGTTCAGATACGGGCAAGCATATCTTTGGTGTGGATGTTTTTAGGATCAGCCATTGGCTCTTCTCATTTTTTACGCTCATGGGGAGACACATAGCGATCTTTGTCGCAATCCTAATCCCTGCAATTTGCACCACGGTTACGTCATTCGTAGTCTCGATCTCTCCAACTATCGTCTCGATCTCTATTCAAACCTTGATTCCAGCCCGATCTTGGATAGTTTGGACGAGAACCCCCACTTGGTTTGACAAGAAAGTACTTCTTCATTGTGCATGGCCTCAAACTCTTCTTCATCAGGGTTTATGCCACTACTAATTCCGACTGCATTTATAACTTTGTAGCCACTTCCCATGACATGTTTTGATAATATGTCCATTTGGGTCATCATTTTTTCCATGTTTTCATCTCGCTCTTCGTTCTTTTGCTTTTGTTCCTTTGTCAGCCCAAATTTCAAAGAAGACACCTGATCTTCTCTAGTGTACCAAGAACGATTGATTTTCGTCATCTCATCAAGAATGGTAGATGCTATGTCAAACGGTTGTTGTATGATTCCTCCTCAAATGAGCTGGTCCGCCACACCTTTGTTGACCATGTCGAGGCTTCGGTAAAAATATTGCAACAACACATTGTTCGGTAGCCCGTGAGTTGGGCATTGGAGCAACAATTTTTGGAACCTTAACCATGTCTCATGAATAGGTTCGCTATCTACTGGCTTGAAGTTCTGAATATTATCCCTCAACTTGACCATCTTCGAAGGAGGGAAAAATCTTTCATAAAACACATCAGTGATCTCCTCCCAGGAAGTGATTGATTCCCTTGGTAAACTGGTCAGCCACTTCGTTGCTTCCCTCATTAGAGAAAAGGGAAACAAACGAAGTCAGACTAACTCCTTAGTGATGTTCTTGAAAGAGAATGGCCCACACACATCCACAAAGTTAGTTGGCGAACCACCGAGTCATTCAACAAGCTCGACTAAGCTCGTCAAATGGCCTCTCGTGCCAGATTTATAACCCAACCCTATATTTTCAATGTGCAACCAACGAGAACCAAATTAAAACCCCATTCTTTGGAATTAATTCCTAGACCACATCATTACTCACTCCAGGGTACCCAGATTTCTCCCAAATTATTTAGATTCGACCAAACAATGCGTTTTCCCTTAAGAACGACGTCACCCGATCTATCATTGGGCAAATTAAAGTTGTTTAGTGCAATCCAGGTTACTCATGTAACACCTCAGATTTTAGAAAATAGAAAAAAATACAGCTTTCCAGGCCTGGTGCAAGAACCATGGAAGACACCGACGGTCCGTGGTCTGACACACGATCCGTATGTGGGGTCCGTTGTTGAGCACCAAATATTTATGCTATTTGACCCCACCCACGGTCGACCAGGACGGTCCGTGGTTGGACCTACGGACTGTAGGTCTGACCGTACGTGAGGTTCAGTAGCCAGTTAGAGGGAAATTATTGTTGGGTCAACTTCAAACGGTCATATCATTTATCACAAAAGGGATTAGGTGGACCATGGTATATCAGATTAAAGATAATTGAATCCTCTTTCCAATGCCACAACGTTTGCTAAAATCCCATCTCCGAGTAAAACGTTATGCTTGTTTTAGTGAAGCCCTGTTGGGCATACTTGACCGATGACCCCTACCTACAGTTAGTAGGTCAACCCACGGACCGTAGGTCCCTCTGTGGGTGGCCTTCGTCATCTTTTAAGTTAGGGTCATTTAGTTCTTTTTTCTATGCGTTGGACACCTAAACTATGTCGTTTAACCCCTAAACTACGTAGTTTTGATTAGTTTAAACCTAGTACCTTAATCAGAACCTACCCTAAGCGATTCATTCACCGAAATTCATCAAAACTAGAGAAAAACAAGAAAAAACAATCGACCAAGACCTCTTCAAGAACGCAACAAGTTTTCTTCAGTTCCAGCCCCGAAATCGAAAGATTTCTCCGTGAATTTCATCACTCTGTATGTGGGATTTCACTAGTGGGTTCCTTTCATCCACTAGGTCCCTAGAATTCAGCCATATTCTTGATTCGTTATATCTTGCTTACACCTAGGGTTTCTAAAACCTTAGATATTGGTTGTGAATTTGTTGTTATAGTATTCTTAATCAGATTATCATGTTTTCGTGGAATCATTGCTTAGTTCCTTTCATGAAACTCAGAACCCTAGTTTTGTAGATTCGTTTAGTTCATGAATTACACTAACTAGGTCAGATAAATAGATATACATGCCTCAGATTTTGAATGTTTCATTATCAATACTTAAATGTTGCATTCTCAGTTAGCAAGTCAGAATATTGAGCTAATTCAGTATTTCAGTTAAGTTGTGTCATACACATTCCAGTTGGGAGTAGGCTTAGCACCGAGTTGGACTAGGATTTAGCGTACCCTCATAGTCTTAGAACTACGTGCCCTCATAGGTTATAAGTCCCCTCTGTTGGGCATCAGATTTAGTGATCACGCCAATCATGCCTTTATACCCCTCGTAAGGTATATTGGGTCCTCTCGATGGGGCGTATACATCAGACTCTACGTTTAACTCACATGGCTTTATGTCTGTTAATAGTAGCTCCCACAGTCAGTCTCTAGTGCATTTGACCAGGTTTTCAGTTATACCTCAGTATTCAGTCTCAGCATGTTAAATTCATGATTTGTGCTTGGTCATTGCATTTAGCTCAGTTTTCAATATATTTCAGTATTATTATTATGTTGAGATTATGTTATTGCTCAGTTATATTTGTTCAGCTATATTCCATATCATGCATGCTCAGTACATTCCAAGTACTGACGCATACTCTGCGCTACATCCTTTCATGATATAGGTTCAGGTACTCAGCATAGAGCGATTCTCGATCCGTATTTAGCAGCTTCAGTGGTGAGTCCTCATACTTCGAGGACAATAAAAATGTTTTTTTTGGATTCAGTCTTTCATTTCAGTTTTCAGTTTTGCTAGGGTTAGCTGGGGGCATGTCCCAGCAACTCTAGTCAGTTAGAGGCTTTTCCAGACATAGTATTAGATTCAACTTTAGATTTTGAGTGATTGTTCAGTATCACTAAACTCTTAGTATCTTTATATTAAGATCAGTATTGGGTATTCCCCATCTTTCAGTTAACTATTGATTTAAGCTTCCGCATAGTTTACATTTTATTCAGTTATTATTAGTATTCTTATGATATGCCAGCTCAGTGTTAGCTTGGGGTCACTCTTGATCCTAGGTCCCGTGTTTACGTCAAGGGGGTATCCTCGGGGCTTGAAAACTTAGACTTCACCCACACAAAGCCCAACACTCACACCTGTAAACCCACTATTTTTAGAAATTAAAACACGTAATTCAAACTACGATTGGCTAAACTCATTATCTAATAAGCTTGATTAACAAACAATATTCAAAATCACTTAGGCACCCCAAAACATACAATAGATTCAACAAATATACATAGGCATGCTCAGAATAAGACACGAAATAAAATTTAATTTGGATCACCAACCTCAGAAGTAGACGAATGAACGACGCGGGCAAAAACAAAGACGAGCAAAGAAATGGATGCCAAACATGCAACAATATTCACGCAAATATTTAGTAAAACTAAGATCTAGAAATGAATTTGAGATAGTGCAAGAGTCAAAAATTTCAAAATAAAAGGAAGTGTAGCATTTAAAACGGTTTGAAGCCTTCTGACTGTTCAGTTCGTGCCTCAGTCGGTGATGGGTACTTATGTCGCCGATCCACTCGGCGATGCGCCGAATGGAATTTTGTCTGCCGAAGTTACCAGAATTCCAACCATTTGGCTGGTCAAAAAGGCAATCCACATCGGGCTCACTAAACTACTCGGTGACTCGCCGAGTGAGTTCTAACCTCGCCCACTTGCCTAGTTCTCCCTACCGTCAAATTTTCAACCTGCACATCCAACAACCGTTATTCAAATAATCATAAACTAAAATCTTGGGTTACCTCCCAAGAAGCGCCTTATTTAACGTCGTGGAACGATGAAAAAAATCTTTCAAGCTTCATTTTTTGGGTTAACCATGGTATTACTTGGTAGAGCCCCTTTTGGCCTTGGATTTAAATGAGCTGAGATCTGACCCATCTGTGTTTCCAATAGCTTAATAGACACCGAGTGTGATGTAGCTGTTTGGTTAAGAGAAGAGACGTCATCTATTATTTCTTTTAGCACCTTCTCCAATTTTTCCACTTTGTTTAGAATACGAGCAAGCATATCTTCGGTGCGGAAGTTTTGAGGATCACCCCTTGGCTCTTTTCATTTTTGACGCTCATGGGGTGGCACATAGCGATCTTTGTCACCTTCCTAATCCATCCAATTTGCACCACGGTTACGTCATTTGCGGTCTCGATCTCTCCAACTATCGTCTCGATCTCTATTCCAACCTTGATTCTAGCCCGATCTTGGATAGTTTGGACGAAAACCCCCACTTGGTTTGACAAGAAATGTACTTCTTCATTGTACATGGCCTCAACCTCTTCTTAATCAGGGTTTATACCACTACTAATTCCGACTGCATTTACAACTTTGTAGCCACTTCCCATGACATATTTTGAAAATATGTCCATTTGGGTCATCATTTTTGCCATGTTTTCATCTCGCTCTTTGTTCTTTTCCTTTTGTTCCTTTGTCAGCCCAAATTTCAAATAAGACACCTGATCTTCTCTAGTGTACCAAGTACGATTGATTTTCGTCATCTCATCAAGAAGGGTATATGCTATGTCAAACGGTTGTTATATGATTCCTTCTCGAATGAGCTGGTCCGCCACACCTTTGTTGACCATGTCGAGGCTTCGGTTAAAATATTGCAACAACACATTGTCCGGTAGCCCGTGAGTTGGGGATTGGAGTAATAATTTTTGGAACCCTAACCTTGTCTTGTGAATAGGTTCGCTATCTACTCGCTTGAAGTTTTGAATATTATCCCTCAACTTGACCATCTTCGAAGGAGGAAAAAATCTTTCATAAAACACATCAGTGATCTCCTCCCAAGAAGTGATTGATTCCCTTGGTAAATCGGTCAGCCACTTCGTTGCTTCCCCCATTAGAGAAAAAGGAAACAAACGAAGTCGGACTGACTCCTGAGTGATGTTCTTGAAAGAGAATGGCCCACACACATCCACAAAGTTTTGGATGTGGTCATGAGGGTCTTCATGAGCGAGTCCTCCAAAAAGACCATTTATTTACAACAGTTGCAACAGGGTGTTTGTCACGTGAAACACCGCATTGCCTACAATTGGGGGGGGAGTGGGGGCAATCGGATGACACCCGCACTTATCAACTGATCCTCATTAACATCCTGCAAGTTCCCGATGTCATCATTATTCCCAAGTTGGCTGGCGTTTCCCCCATTTACACTCATCTCTTCACCTGTTTTAGACCATCCAACAAAGAACACAAATAAGATAATTCAACTACAACAAAATCAGTTCACGAATAAACTTCAACAAAGGAATTCTAAACACCAGTCCCCGGCAGCGGCGCCATTTTTTATAACGCTCAACGACACTTCATCCAATTCTAAGTGTAGGCGGTCTCTAACAAGTATAAACCCAACTAAGAGTTGGGGTAGATCAACACATGGAGTGATACGGTAGATAATTCAATTAAGAAGTAAAATTGTATCCTAATCGTTTGTAGAAGTAGAGGTTTCACAACATTAATGTAAATCACAAAGTTTTAATGATCAATATCAACTGGGCGGATTTGGGTAACATATTTACGACTACTGAAACATGAAGTAAATAGATAGAGAGAGTTCCTTGAGAGTATGATAAGTAGAATCCTAATTTTACGTAATTGGCGATTGCTAGTCACTCAAATTTATTGAATCTCGGTGGGTAGGCTAGTTTTTGAGTGCAATATCCATTTCTCAATCAACTATTGTGAATCAAGTGAGTTCTTTCGAACCTCAACAAGAGAAACACAAACGAACAACCCTATTCCTTAATTAATACACTTTTTCAAGTTGAATTTGTACGAATACAATCAAAACCTACTTTCTCAAGCTAGATTCTTAAAGATGCAATCAATACAATTATTAACCAATAGTTCGACTCTAAGACCTCTTCCTCAAGGAAGTATAGATTACTAAGCTAGAATTATATTTGCAACTACAATTCCTCAATTAAAATAAGAACAATTGACTGAACCCAGTTTAAAACAACAATAAAATCAGTCACTAACAACACCCATTAGCCAATTAGAGCATTCAACTACATAATCACACCCCTAACAATTGGGGTTTTAGCCAAGCATTGTGAAAAATACGAAATCATTACCAACAAAGTTTTCCATCTGATTTGACAACGATCTGCAATTCCCAAATACTGAAATTTATGCTAAAAATTTTGCAATCTCTAAATCACCACTAAAAATTGTAAAAACAATGTTCTAGAATGTAAAAACTCAAAAACCCAAAAGTGAATAATGCATGAACTCCTTCTCTTCATTTCAAAATTGCATGTATACATTCTCAGAATTTCAGCATGGAGTCAACTCGGCGAAGTAAGTCAGGCTCGCCAAACTGATCGGCGATTCGCCGAGTACTCCTCTTCTCACCTTTTTGGTGTGGTTTTTCACCAATTCTTTCTGTGACTTTCGGCAAGCAGGATCGACATCGCTGATCTCTTTGGCGTGTCACCGAGTGACTGGTCTGCTCTCCAAGTTGGATTTCTCCATGGGCTGGCCTGCTGGAACTTTAGGCGAGCTGAAGGTCCACTCGGTTAAAATAGGCATTGAGGATACTAAATCCTTGAATATTAAGTCCTAAATTAGTTGAAATCCCCGACTCATCAGTCATTAAAATTAACTCTCTTGTCTTACAATGGAAAAGAGTAAAAAGATTTACAATCTTATTAAAGTAATGTCGCTTAAGTTTTTCTAGAGAAGAAACTTCATATGCTTGAGCGCATTTCTTCATGATCAGGTCATCATATTTTCATCATACATAAATATCTTTTTGAAATTTAACAGATATCTGCAATCTTCAATAATAGCTCTAAGAGGACACCTTGTATATCTGAATAAGTTTGACGACAAGTAGGCAATTTGCTTCCACCTTTAGTTCTTGGTAACCCATTAGTTTAGCTAAGTTCAACCCTTGTTTTAAGCTCCCCAATTCTGTAGTGAGATTTGAAGTAGGTTTTACCTACTTGAGTATCCCAACAATTATTTTCATTGATCATTTCAATAGACCCCTCCAAAAGTGGTATTTTTAGATTGTGTATTAACAATACTCCTATCAATGTTTAGATTTATCTTCTCCGCACAAGGAAAAATCAAGTAATTAGTTTGGATTGTTTGGAAGTAGGAGCTGGTCTTGGAACTAATCCACCAATTTCCCTAGCATAAATAATTAGTAATATGCTCACATATAACATCAATAAATAAACACTTTTGTTCATGATTCAAATTTCTATTACACTTTTCATATATGTCATATAATTGTAAACAGAAGAGTGAGACACACGAAGGTTGCAATTAATCACATTTGACGAAATGAACTTGGTCCATATAAATTTAGACTTTACACATTCCCTGATAATATTCAATTTACATTGTTCATGTTGGGAAGATCATCACCCTGATGCTATAGCGATCCATTTAGCATTGGAAAATGCTATGGAAAGGGGATAGTCTAAGGTGCAAGTCTTATCAGATATGAAAAATGTGGTGGATATGATACTACAAAGTCTTCAAAGCATAGTTTGGCAAGTTATACTATGAGACTACACCAAAATTGATCTTTAGCGATAATTAATTAACGGTAAGTTGGTAATAATTTAGTTGCCGCAAAATATGTATTTTTAAAGTTTTGACTCTCAATTCTTTAGTTATTCTTTCTATATAACTCATGCTCAGATTTATAATTCTTGTAGTTGATTGTATAATTGTTGATTTTAGACCTTACCTTGTATACCACTACATTCCATACAATGACATTACTTTACGCTACATCATTTTATGATGTAGATTTCCGCACCCTGATTGAGATTCGCGGGCAGTCCTCCCAAAAGTTCCTCTACATTCAACATTGTGGTGAGTCCTCCTCCCATTTAGAGGACTTTCATTATGAGTCACTGGTTTTATTCACTTTAGTTCTGTTATGTAATGACTCAGAAGGTCATTTTTTAAAACATTCATAAGATTACCATTTTAACCCTGCAGATAGTTACCCCAAGTCTATTTTGATTGGTTTGTGAAGTTAATTTTTCAAATTTAGAAAAACATTGTAGTTTTTAGAAGTTTTGGAGTTTTGAAAGGCTTAAATTTGTTTTTGGTATCAATTGAAGTTTCGAGTCTCAGAATGGATTTTCGTTAGTTCCATCAGCTTCCAACTGTGGAAATTGGACTAGGAGAGTCGTCAATTTCTTATTCGGAGTTGTCTCATGGGTTTGAGGTCTTAAAAGTTGGAAGTTGATTTGATTTTAGTCTTTGGGTTGACTGTCAACATTCGAAGTTCATGTGCCCTGATCGAAATTCTGACAGTTTCATGGGATTCGGGCGAGAATTTTTAGCTTAGGGAGGTCTTTGTTGAATTTTCAAAGGTCTCGATCTTTGTTTGTTCTTTTTAGGAGTTATGTTAAGTTATTGAGATTTTCACTGATTTTAATTCAAGGAGAGACTAATTTTTGTTGAGTTCTCATGCCATCGCATTCGCAAAGGGTCGGGGGTGTAGGCTGTCGCGTTGGCGAAGCCTTGCTCACTTTTTTGACCTTCGTTGTAGTTACGCGGTCGGTCATTTTTTAAAAGTTTCATGAAATTACAATTTTGCCCCTGCTGTTATCGACCGTGTGTCATTTTAAATTGAGTTTGAAAGGTTGGTTTTGAACATTGAGTTAAAAGTTTAGAATTTGGTAAGTTTATGAGTTTTAAAGGATAATTTGTTAAGAAAGTAGTTTTTGAGGTCTTTTGGAGTTTCGAGCGTCAGAATGGAATTCTGTTGAATCCATCAATCCCAAAATGGGAAATCTAATCAATGAGAGTTGTCATTTCAGATTTCGAATCTTTTTTGTGGATTTGAGGTACTAAGTTGTGAAATTGTGGAATTTTAGCCTTTGGATTGACTTTGGTTAAGCGAGGTTTGCAAAAGCGAAGGAGGCTTCGCTTAACTGAGACCCGCCTTTTTGGCCTGGTTGCTTTTGCGACATCAGAGGGGGTTTTTGGCCTGCGATTTCGGCGTTTAAGCCCATTTTTCTAATTTTGAGCTTTGGGGACCCTTGGTGGTGATTTTGAGAAGAATTTTTGTGCTAGTTCATTTGGGTTAGTGTTCTTGATCATTAACCTTTATTTCCCATTGATTAGTTATGAATTTGAACATCAAAATATGAAATTTTGATTGGTAATTGTGGAGGCTTTTCTTGAACTCAAGTTCTTAACGAAAATGGTGATTTTGAAGTGATTTTAATTCCTTTTTTGAAACATTTTTTCTAATGAGTTCCTAAAGCCTTGAGTAATGTTTTCAAGTATTATTTTTCGGATTCAAACCATATTTTTCAAATTGGGGTTTCTGTAGATTGACCCACTTTTAAAGATAATTAGTGTAGGTATTGTGATTTCTGGTAGATGATTGTGAATAGTCTATTATTTTAGATTGTGTGGCTTTGAAAGTGGTTCGGAAGGGGAAGACTCAACTGTTGAAGTGATTGTTGATTAATTTAAGGCAAGTGGCTTCCTAAATCTTGTATTCTAGTTGAATTTGTATGCTTCATTTGTTGATTCTGTGTAGGGAGTAATGGGGATAAGGTGAAGGGTTAAAATTATCCACTTGATATATCTAAGTGAATAAAAAGGGGTTGAAATGAAAAAGGCTATGTGTTGAACATGATGATGTGAATTGCCTTAATGTAACCCTTATTGATTGATTGATGAAATGCTTGAAAGCATCAATGTGGACTTGAATTGTGTAAATTATTGTCTCTTCTATGTGGTATGATATTGCTTGTATGCTTTGATCATTGAACAACGTGATGAGACATGTGATATAAAGCTGATGAAAAATGGTTCCGGCTAGTGAGGTGATATAAAGATGATGGGAAATGGTTATGGCTGGTGATGTGATACAAAGCCGATGGGAAATGGTTCCGACTAGTGATGTGATATTAAGCCGATGGGAACTAGTTCCGGCTAGTGATGTTATACAAAGCCAATGGGAAATGATTCCGACTAGTGATGTGATATAAAGCCGATGGAAAAATTTTCCGCCTAGTGATGTACATAAAGCCAAGGGGAAATGGTACCGGCTAGTGATATTTTGCTGATGAGAAATGGTTCCGGCAAGAGATTGATTATTGTGACTTGATGTATTTTATGCTTATGCGTGATTTTCTTGATATTGGATATGGATGTACTTGTGTGTGTAACTGAACTACTTGTCATTGTAATTGACTTATTTGATTCGTTAAATTTTTGAATTTGAAGATTAGAACTGTGAATATTGGGCCTCTGAGCCGTGTATTGTAGAATTTCTAGGTTTGGCTGAATTATGTGTAGGTTGTAGTTTGAGAAAGTTTGGTTGAAGAAGGGTATTCATTTTCTAGATAGTTGCTTTGTTTAGTAGGATGTTTTCTGGGTACCGTGTTGTTTGTACGCACCCCTTGCTTCTACACTTTTCTAAGTTCCGAGCCTGGACCCGTGTGACCTTTTTCTTCTCCTAACAGTCGAGGCTCGTTAAGGATTTGAGAGGTAGCTGCTTGTCATCATGGCGGGTCCTCTTTTGCTTTTTCTTTAAACTTTGTTCTACTTGAGAAACAAATATTGAGACTTGTATTTACCTCTTAATTCCGCACTTTTGTAATTAGTGGTCTGTACACGTGACTACCATATTTTGGGGGTCTTAATAATGAATAAATTTTCCATTTTATCTTGTTCTTTTTTTTTTACATTTCTTTCATTTTTGTTGGGTTGAGGCTGACTTGTCTTCGTTGGGAAAAGACAAGTGCCATCACGTCCATTTTTGGGTCATGAAAATATGGTATCAGTGCCCCAGGTTCATAGATTTCACATGTGTACAAGCCAAGTCTAAGTTGAATCTTGAGGATCTGTACGGAGACGTTTGTACTTATCTTCAAGAGGCTAGAAAGATTGTTAAGAAACTTCCTTTTATACATCCTTTCTTATCGTGCGTGGTTACCTTCGCTAGTGCTGAGTAGCCGCTTGTTGATTTGGTAGATGCCGAGGACCAGAGCTTCTATTTCAAGTGATAGAGAGGAGGCAGTCCCCGAGCCTATTGCTAAGGCCCCGGCTAGGGATAGAGGTAGGGTTCGAGCTAGAGGTTTTGCTCGTGGAGTAGCACTAGGTAGAGGTCAGGCCCATGGAGTGGCACTGGCCAGAGGTAGAGCTAGAGAGGCTTCTCCTGAGCCACCGTTTGAGGTTTGTGAGGACTAGGTTCCTCCCGAGTTTCGAGCTCTGTTATTTCAGGAGACTTTGTTGAGGATGCTTGGTATGATAGAGAAGGTTTCTCCGGGTGGTGTATAGGCACACCCCAGGGTGCTCAGACGACAGTTCGGGATCAGACTCCAGCTGATCATGTTCAGGTGGGCCAGCCACCAATGGTTCCTACACCGGCTATTGGTGCAAAAATTTCTCCTAAGGTTATCTTGACAGCAGTTGATCAACAGTGCTATGAGAGGGTTTAGAAGATGAAACCACCCAAGTTTCAGGGTGGTAAGAGCGATGTTGCTCATGAGTTTTTAACTTTGTGCCATGAGATGCTTGAGGCAATGGGTATGGTAGATGCTCGTGGTGTCTGGTTTGTTGCACCTCATCTTTGTGGTCAAGCCAGAGAGTGGTAGAGGACTTTTGTGAGGTTTAGACCAGTTGGATCTCCTCCGGCATAGTGGGAGGTGTTTTCTAGTGCTTTCCAGGACCGCTTCATTCCTTGAAGCGTGAGAAAGAGAGTCATCTAAGATTTCAGAGTTTGACTCAGGGTGGTATGTCTCTTATTGAGTATGAGGCCCGTTTCTGTGAACTCTCTAAGCATGTTATGCCTATTGTTTTGGATGAGTCAGAGAGAGTTCGCCGGTTTGTGAGAGGGATGACGTTTTCCTTCATGTCTTATGTTTTCGGGGCAGCTAGAGAGGGGGATTCCTTCTAGTCCATTTTGAGCACCGCCAAGGAGGCGGAGTTGATTGTCTTAGAGGAGTTTGGGGACCCCAAGAGGGCCCCTTCTTTTGGTTAGTTTTCTAGTACCTTATCTGGAGGTAGAGGTTTGCATAGAGGTGGTAGTTCCTTCCAGCACTGTGGTCCAGTTCATGATTTTATGCCACCGGTTGAGAGTGGGTAGTCAGCCCTAGGGTATTATGGTTCTTGTCGAGGTAGCTATGGTAGCTCATCAGGTTCACAGCAGCAGTTATTCATGTTGAAATCTTGGTATAATTGTGGGGATGTAGGTCATATGATGCGATAGTGTCCTCTACAGACTCATTCAGGACCTCAGAGTTCTCTTTCAGCTGCTCCAATTAGGGATTCAGTACCCCCGACAAAGGTAGAGGTAGAGTTCAGTCCGGTAGAGGTGGCAGGACTTCTAGTAGAGGTACTCCAGCTTTGCAGTGTGGAGGTAGAGGTTCTAGTCAGGCTGCAAGCGGCCAAGATGGCCAGTGCTATGCTTTTCCAAGGAGACTTAAGATTGAGACTTTTGATGCTATGATCACAAGTATCGTCCCAGTTTTCCATCAACCGGAGTCTATGTTGATTGATCCGAAATCTACTTTCTCATATTTTTCTGCCTATTTTGCTGCTTGGTTTGATATGATGTCTATATGCATGCATGTGCTTGTTCATGTTTCTACACCAGGGGTGAATCTTGTGTGGTGGATCGAGTGTTTCAGTCCTGTCTTATTTCTTTGGCCGGGTATGATACTTGGGTAGACCTGATAATTTTGGGGATGTTAGACTTTTTTGTTATATTGGGTATGGATTGGGTTTCCCCGCATCATTCTATTCTTGATTGTATACTAAGACTGTAACCTTAGTGATGCCGGGTGTCCCAAGATTTGAGTGGACGGGTGCTACTGGTTCCTACCCTAGCAAAGTTATCTCTTCATTAGATCTCAGAGATTTGTTGATAGAGGGTGTTTGTCCTACTTGGCTTTCATATGGGATAATAATGTTGAGCCACCTCCCGTGGATTCGGTGGCCTGGGTCGAGAGTTTAAAGATCTTCTTATTACCGATCTTCCAGGTGTTCCTCTGGATAGGGATATTCATTTTGCTATCGACTTGGTGTCGGGAACCAAGCCCATCTCTATTCCTCTTTATCGTATGGCTCCAACTAAGTTGAAGGAATTGAAGGATCTATTGCACGATCTACTGAGTAAGTGGTTTATTCACCATAGTATTTCTCTGTGGGGTGCTCCTGTGTTGTTTGTGAGGAAGAAAGATGGATCTAATAGGATGTGTATTGATTATTGAAAGTTGAACAAGGTGACAATGAAAAAAAATTATCCTCTTCCTCGTATTGATGATTTGTTTATTCAGCTTCAGGGTGCATCTTTGTTTTCTAATACTGAATTGAGGTCCGATTATCACCAGCTAAAGATTAAGGCATCGGATATCTTTAAGACAGCTTTCCTGATACTTTATGGGCACTACAAGTTTCTGATGATATCTTTTGGTTTAACTTAGACCCCTACAGTGTTCATGGAGTTGATGAATGGGGTGTTCCGACCATATCTGGATTCCTTTATGAAAGTGTTCATTGACGACATCTTGGTGTACTCCAAGACTGAGGAGGATCACGATCGGCACTTGAGGATTGTACACCAAAGATTGATAGAAGAGAAGCATTATGCCAAGTTCTCAAAGTGTGAGTTTTGGCTTGATTTTGTGGAAGTTTTGGGACACGTGGTGTCTAAGGAGGGTATTCGAGTAGATCCAGCCAAGATTGAGGCAGTAAGGGGTTGGACCAGACCTACATCGGTTACTGAGATCTGGAGTTTTATGGGATTTGCAAGCTATTACCAACGATTTGTGCAATGCTTCTCTACAATTGCATCTCCTTTGACTAGATTGACTCGGCAGAGTGTGACTTTTCAGTGGTCTGATGAGTGTGAGGAGAGCTTTCAAAAGCTCAAGACCTTGTTGACTTTGGCTCCTGTTTTACTCTACCCGAGGATTGTGTGGACTTCACTATTTATTGCGACGATTCTGGAATTGGGTTAGGAGGTGTTCTGATGCAGAAGAGTAAGGTAATTGTCTATGCTTCTAGGTAGTTGAAGACCCATGAGAGGAACTACCCTACAAATGATCGAAAGTTGGCAGCCATAGTGTTTGTGTTTAGGCTATGGTGACATTATCTGTATGGAGATCATTGTGAGGTTTTCACAGATCATCGGAGTCTTCAGTACATTTTCAGCCAGAGAGATCTGAATCTGAGGTAGCGCAGATGGCTTTATTTATTGAAGGACTGGCATTAATATCTTGTATCATCCAGGGAAGGCAAACGTGGTGGCCGATGCTTTGAGTAGGAAGACATCTAGAATGGGAAGTCTTATCTCTTTAGTGTGGAGGAGAGTCCTTTGGCCAGAGATGTTCAGCAGTTAGCCAATAGTCTCGTCCATTTGTGGGTTTCTGAGGAGATGGGTGGTTTGATTGGTTTTATCGAGTCCCGTTCTTCCTTAGTTGAGCATATTCGGGAGCGCCAGTTCGATGATAAACTATGTCTCATTCAAGACAAGGTGATGAGAGGGGAAGCCAATGAGGTTGTCCTGGATTCTGATGGTGTCTTGCGGATTGGAGGCAGAATTTTTGTACCCAAGGTGGGTGAGTTGATTAGAATGATTCTTGAAGAGGCTCATTGTTCCCGATATTTTTCCATCCGGGTGCGGTGAAGTTGTATCATGACCTGAGCAAGCACTATTGGTGGTTTTGTATGAAGAGAGATATTGCAGATTTTGTTTTGAGGCGTTAGACTTGTCAACAAGTCAAGTGTGAGCACCAACAGCCTGGAGGTATATCTCAGAGAATGCCCATTCCTACATGGAAGTGAGAGTGGATCACTATGGACTTCGTTGTGGAACTACCTGCAACCGTGGATTGTTATGATTCTATTTGGGTGGTTGTCGATAGGTTAACCAGGTCCATCCATTTTATCTTGGTTCAGGTGAAGAATACGGCAGAGAAGTTAGTCAAACTTTATATAAGTCAGATTGTGTGATTTCACGGAGTCCCAATTTCTATTGCCTCTGATCAAGGTTCCTTGTTCACTTCCTATTTCTGGAAGGCATTGCAACATGGTTTGGGTAGTCGGTTAGATATGATTACAGATTTTCATCCTGTGACCGACAGTAAGTCCGAGTAGACGATTCAGGTGTTGGTGGACATGCTCCGAGCTTGTGTGATTTATTTTGGTGCTAGATGGGATCATTATTTGCCCTTACCAGAGTTTTCCTATAACAACAGTTATCTTTCTATTATTCAAATGTCTCATTTTGAGGCATTGTATAGAAGACGATATAGATCTCCGGTCGGATGGTTTGATTAAACTGAGATATACTCATTAGATACAGACTTGCTTAGAGATGATATGGAGCAGGTTCGTATGATCTAGGGTAGAGTGATGACAGCCCAGAGTCGAAAGAAGAGTTATGCAGATCGGAGAGTTCGAGCCCAAGTATTCATGGAGGGTTATTATGTTTTGCTCTGAGTGTCACCCATGAAGGGGGTGTGATGAGGTTCGGAAAGAAGGGAAAGCTTAGCCCTAGATTCATCGGACCCTTTGAGAATTTGAGCCGTGTGGGAGAGGTGGCCTATAACTTGGCCTTGCCACCTAGCTTGTCAATTGTGCATCATGTATTTCATGTTTCCATGCTTCAGAAGTACGTGCCAGATGAGTCCCATGTACTTTCCCTTATTCAGTTGAGTTGAGTCCAGACTTGTCTTTTGAGGAAGAACCTATAGCCGTTTTGGATAGGCAGATCCGGAAGCTTAGGACAAAAGATATTACTTCAGTGAAGATGCAGTGGAAGCATCGTTCAATCGGTGAGGTGACTTGGAAGACAGATTCAGATATGCATGCCAGATATACTCGACTTTTCGAAACTTCAGGTACTTTCTTTTGCTTTATGTTTGTGGACAAGCATGATTTTTAGTGGTGGATAATGTAATTATCCGGTTGGTCATTTTCGGAAAGTTTTTAAATTACCATTTTACCCCTCCCTTTATCAACCCCGAGTCATTTTTAATTGAGTTTGAAAGGTTGATTTTGAACTTTGAGTTAAAAGTTGAGAATTTGGTAAGTTTATGAGTTTGAAAGGCTAAGTTGTTAAGAACGTGGTTTTTCTGGTCTTTTGGAGTTTCGAGGGTCTGAATGGAATTTTATCGATTCCATCAGTCCCAAAATGTGAAATCTAATTCATGAGAGTTGTCGGTTTTGGATTCCAAGTTTCTCATGGATTTGAGGTCCTAACTTGTGAAATTGTGGAATTTCATCCTTTGATTGACTTTGGTCAAGATTTGGGGTTCGGATACTCAAATTAGAATTTCGAGTGTTTCGTTGGATTTAGGGGATGATTCTAGGCATAGGTGAGGTCTTATTTGATTTTTGAGAGGTTCCGAGCTTGTTTTAGCTTTTTTAGGCATTGAGTTAGCTTCTTGTAGTTTTCGTGGATGTCGCGTCAAAGAGACCTAGGATTCGTGTTTTGATATGTCCATTGAATTCCATTCGTTGAGTATAATTGATTTGCATATCTGGTTTATGTGCATGAGGTTCTGAACGAATCCCGGGGGGTCTTTTCGATGTTCTGAGAGTTGGTTATATTTTGCTGGTCTCTACAGGCCTCACTTTTGCAAAGGTTGATCGCTTAAGCGAGCTTCACATAATTGAGAGCCTCTTCGCTTAAGGGAGGTTTGCAAAAGCGAATGAGGCTTCGCTTAAGAAAGACTCGCCTTTTTGGCTGGGTTCGCTTAAGTGAACCCCTTGTCACTTTTGCGACATCAGAAAAGGTTTTTGGCATGCCATATCGGGGTTTAAGGCCATTTTTCCAATTTTGCGCTTGGGGGACCCTTGGTGGCGATTTTGAGAAGATTTTTTGTGCTAGATCATTTGGATAAGTGTTCTTGATCCTAAACCTTTATTTCTCATTGATTAGTTATGATTTTTAACATCAAAATATGAGACTCTGATTGGTGATTGTGGAGGTTTTTCTGGAACTGAAGTTCTTAACTAAATGTTGATTTTGGAGTGACTTTAATTTCTTTTTCAAAATGGTTTTCTCTAATGATTTTCTAAAGCCTTGAGTAATGTTTTCAAGTTATGTTTTCCAGATTCAAACCTTTTTTTTCAAATTGCAGTTTTTGCTGATTGAACCACTTTCCAAGAGAGTTAGTGTGGGTATTGTGATTTCCAGTAGATGATTGTGAATACTTGATTATTTTAGATTGTGTGGCTTTTGAAGTATTTCGGAAGGGGAAGATTCAACTTGTGAAATGACTGTTAATTAATTTAAGACAAGTGGATTCCTAAACCTTGTATTCTAGTTGAATTTGTATGTTTCCTTCGTTGATTGTGTGTTGGGAGGAATGGGGATGAGGTGATGGGTTCAAAGTTGGCAATTGATACATCTCAATGACTAAAAAGGGGTTTAGATGAAAAAGGCTATGTATTGAACATAATGATGTGAATTGCCTTAATGTAACCCTTATTGATTGATTGATTAAATGCTTGAAAGCATGAATGTTAACTGGAATTGTGCAAATTATTGTCTCTTCTATGGGGTGTGATATTTCTTGTTTGCTTTGATCGTTGAACACCGCGATAAGACATGTGATATAAAGATGATGGGAAATAGTTTCGTCTAGGGATGTGATATAAAGCCGGTGAGAAGTGGTTCCGGCTAGTGATGTGATACGAAGCCGATGGAAAATGGTTGCGGCTAGTGATGTGATACAAAGCCGATTGGAAATGGTTGCGTCTAGTGATGTGATACAAAGTCGATGGAAAATGGTTGCGGCTAGTGATGTGATATAAAGCCGATAGAAAATTGTTCCAGCTAGTGATGTGATATAAAGCCAATGGGAAATTGTTTCGAGTAGTGATATTGTGCCGATGAGAAATGGTTCCGGCAAGAGATTGATTATTGTGACTTGATGTGTTTCATGCTTATGGAAGATTTGCTTGATATTTGAGATGGATGTACTTGTGTGTGTAACTCAACTACTTGTCACTGTAATTGACTTATTTGATTCGTTTACTTATTGAATTGCGAAGATTTGAACTGTGAATATTGGGCATGTGAGCCGTGTATTGTAGAATTGCTAGGTTGGGCTGATTTTTGTGCAGGTTGTAGTTTGAGGAGGTTCGGTTGGAGAGTCAGAGTATTCGTTTTCTAGCTAGTTACTTTGCTTAGTAAGCTGTTTACTGGGTAACGTGTTGTTGGTACTCACCCTTTGCTTCTACACTTGTGTACATTTCGAGCCCGAACCCATTTCACCTTTTTCTTCTCCTAACAGTCAAGGCTCGTGAAGGATTTGAGAGGTAGTTGCTTGTCATCCTGGCGCGCCCTCTTTTCCTTTTTCTTTAAACTTTGTTCTACTTGAGAAATGAAGATTGAAACTTGTATTTACTTTTTAATTCCGCACTTTTATAATTAGTTGCTCGTACACGTGACAACCAAATTTTGGGGGTTTTAATAGAAATGATTTTTCCGCTTTGCCTTGTTCTTGTTTTTACTGTTTTCCACATTTCTTTAATTTTTGTTGCGTTGAGGCTGAATTGTCTTGGTGGTGAAAGACAAGTGTCATCACATCCATTTTTGGGTTATCAAAATTGGCATTCGTGATAAACCCATTGCGTTCGCGAAGGGTTGACTTTATCTTGGGGTCGCGTTTGCGGTTAGGTCGCCGCATTCATGATGGTTGCGTTCACAATCCTAAGATTGCATATGAAGATCCTTGGCAGTGTATATTTCAAATGTCATTATTTATTCCTATTTTCTTAATTTTTGAATCCTAGAATCTCGGTCTAAGGCAATTTCAAGGTGATTTTCAATATGAAATATTTGGGTTACAACTTTTGACTGTAAATCTTCATTTACCTACTATCAAATGCGATTTTAAACATCAAACCAAGGTTTTTGATTGACAAATTCTAGGGTTCTTCAAGAACCCAAGATTTTTGATAAATTGGTGATTGAGGGATGGTTATAGAGCTATTTTTAAATGGTTTCAAGAATGAGTTCCAAATCTTGTGAATACTTCCTTTAATAGATTGTGTTGATTCAGATATCGTTTGGAAGGGAAAAGCTCAAGTGTTGGAGTGGATATTGAGTTTTCGAGGTAAGTAAACTTCTAGAGCTTTGTTAAAAATTGTAGAATCTTGTATTTTCTTTGTTGTACGCATTGGAGTGTAATGGGAATTGGTGGTGGGTTGAATTGTTTACATAGATTAAACTTAATGATAAAAGGAGAATAATGAAAAAGCCAATGTGTATGTAATTGTTGTGTGGTATATGATGAATGACTTAAGTAGTAATATTGGCCCGTTATTGGTGAAACACTCTGATTGTGTTGTTGTGATTGTGAATTGCTATGAAATTATCATATCCTGATAATGATGTGAACATGCCTATTTTCATTGGTTATGAAATACTCTGACGAGATCTATTGTGAGTTGGCAATGGGAAATGGTTTCGGTGAGTGATATCGATCCTGATGTTTGTTCTGGCGGGTGATACTGATGCTGACATTTGTTTTGTTGGGTGATATTGATGCTGAGGTCTGTTCATGCATGTACATGGACCTTGTACGTCCCTCATGGATTCTGGTCTAAGATTCAGTGTATGTGTATTATAGGACACACATACATCACTCTATATTAAATTGCACATCATTGCATCACACTTCATTGACTATGATTACTGATTATATGTTATTGAGATTCTTGATTGTGGAAAATTCTGATGATAGACTAATTGTGTTGAGGTGCGACTTGAGTTATTCTTTATGTGCTTTATTATGAGGAGTGTGAAGTATTGGAAAATATGATTGATAAACTTGGTACTTGATTGTGGTTGATCTATAACTGTTGAGGTATTGTTGTTGAATTATGTGACACTTGAAATTGTGAATTGATAGGTTGGGCTTATCTTTGTGCAGGTTGTAGTTTGTGGAGGTTCGGTTTGGGTGAAAGGAGTACTCGTATTATATTTTTCTTTACAGCGTGTTTAGTAGTTTGCTTCTTGAGTACCGTATAAGTTTGGTAATTACTCCCTGCTTCTACACTTGTGTAGGTAATTAGCCTGGATCACCGTGATTATTTTTCTTCTCTACTTCGTCTGAGGCTTTTCTGTGGAGACTTGAGTGGTAGTTGCTTTTCACTTCAGCAAGCCCACTTATTCCTTATTTATGTTCTTATTCTACTATAGAAACAAAGACATTGAGACTTGTACTTCTCTCATTTCAGTTGTAATACATTAGTGGCTTGTACACGTGACAACCAGGTTTTGGGGGTATTTATGAGATTGACTAAGTTATCCGCATTTATGTTATTTATTGTTTATCTTCCGCATTTTCATCGTATTGCTTGGGTTTTAGGCTAATCTGTCTTGGTGGATAAGAGGAGTGTCATTTCGTCCATTCTTGGGTCGTGACAAAAGGTATCAGAGTCAGCTTCATAGGTCTCACATGTGTACAAGCCAATTCTAGCAAGATCTTGAGGATCGGCACGGAGGCACATGTTGCTTATCTTCGAGAGGCTATTGTGACTTTTAGGAAAAACCCTCACTTCTAGAATCTGTATCGTGTGTCCTTGGTCTGATCTGATTTTTATCGCTTCATTACGCTCTCTCGCTTATAGTGATGAGTCATGCAGAACATATATCCTTCTAAGCAATTAGTAATGTAAAAGACGGAATCTAAAGGAAAGTAGAAGGAGAAGAAACATACATATATATATATATATATATATATATATATATATAT
>JAJONR010001404.1:0-81945 GCA_029582245.1 Solanum etuberosum
CCCTTGATGCTAAGGAATACAATTGTCAGTTTTTTTAAAAAAAGGGTGCAATATATGTGCTCTATGTCTCTCTCACTTTCCTGCCATGATACTTGTTGAACTCTGAGTAAATTTCATGGGTGGTCATTCAGTTGTGTTGATCATCCGAAAGTCACTATTTTTTTTTTACACAATATACCCTTGATGCTAAGGAATACAATTGTCAGTTTTTTTAAAAAAAGGGTGCAATATATGTGCTCTATGTCTCTCTCACTTTCCTGCCATGATACTTGTTGAACTCTGAGTAAATTTCATGGGTGGTCATTCAGTTGTGTTGATCATCCGAAAGTCACTATTTTTTTTTTACACAATATACCCTTGATGCTAAGGAATACAATTGTCAGTTTTTTTAAAAAAAGGGTGCAATATATGTGCTCTATGTCTCTCTCACTTTCCTGCCATGATACTTGTTGAACTCTGAGTAAATTTCATGGGTGGTCATTCAGTTGTGTTGATCATCCGAAAGTCACTATTTTTTTTTTACACAATATACCCTTGATGCTAAGGAATACAATTGTCAGTTTTTTTAAAAAAAGGGTGCAATATATGTGCTCTATGTCTCTCTCACTTTCCTGCCATGATACTTGTTGAACTCTGAGTAAATTTCATGGGTGGTCATTCAGTTGTGTTGATCATCCGAAAGTCGCTATTTTTTTTTTACACAATATTTTACTTTGCCTCATCTTTCTCCGAAGTAATTTTTGCCAAAATTTCGTTACAATTCTACCTAAAATGTGAGAAAATAACAAAAATATCCCTTATGTTCGAGGATACGTTCAATATGGCCCCTTGAATATATTTTTGAGCAGTTTTGGTCCAAATGGTTAGCTAAATTATTAGTTATTAGTAAAAAAGAAACTAATGACGAGAAATAGGGAGACAACCAATGCCAAGTAGTACAAAGTATATAAAAAGTAAAAGGTTAAAATCATATGGGATTTTGCATTGTTTGTGGGCAGGGGGGGGGGGGGGGTAAAAATGGGACTATGGGAAAAAGGTTCAAATTTAACGACAACTAACTTAGTGTGGGGTATGGAAAAGATAAGAGTATATGCGGATCTTATTTTTATCTTGAGAAGATAGAGAAGTTATTCCGATTCTCGAATTCAAATTTTGTCAAAGTTACTTTTGTGAAAAATGGGGCAAAATTAAATGATTTTTGTGTAACAAAGCAAAGAATAGTGACTTTTTGGGAATGAATACAAAGCTGGATGACCACCCATAAAATTTACTCGTTAGACTACAACATAGTGTATCTGCTTTTTAAGGGTCTGTCAGTGAATAAGATGTAAACCTGTTATGGTGTAAATATCATTTCCCTTTTGGCAATTTAAGAGACCGATAGGCGGAGTTAAGAGGTATAAGGAAGTAAGAAAAAATATAAGTTCAATTACTACTATAATGTAGGTAGGAGGGAAAAGGAAGAGGTAAAATTGAAGAGTTCAATTAGTATCATGAGTTGGATGAATTTAATCAAGAAGTGAATTAGTGAGGCTCAGAAATATAGTAATAGAACAAGATGGTTGAAACTTGTGATGTTTTAGCAGATGATTTCCAGGAATGTTGTTTGTTCTGAGCATGTCTGATTACTGCACTAATGTAAATGTTCCATTTGGGTAGGTTTTGCAACAGCAAACCGAGGCTATTGCTAGGCTTGGCAATGTATTGAAGCGAGATATCCGAGATGTGGAGATCATAATGGCCGAGGAAACAGAAATGATGGAAGGCTGAGTCCTTTGCCGGCTGATTTCTATTTTGCTTGTATGTATGTGTTTAGGTGGTAAGAAGTGATAACTGATACCAAACATGAAATGTATGAAAACAAATTTTGTTCTGCTAGCTGGGCCATTCTTGACAAAATTGCCGTTGAAGTTACAACTACACATGATACCAAATATGACATTTTTTTTACTTCGTTCAAAAAAGAATGCTCTACTTATTTGACAATTATTTGCCTTTCTGGGTTTCATGAACAAAAATCAACTAAAAGTAAGCATAAACAAAAGCAATTTGGTAAACATAACATAGTTTTTCCTTCTTTTTTAAACTCTTTTCTGCTCAAAAGGTGTCATATAAATTAAGGTGGAGGGAATAACCTTTTTTTTCTTTTTTTAATAATAGTTCGTACTCTTAATCTTTTTAACCCGAAAAAACAGAAGCTTGTTTGACATTCTTGCCCCATATACTTTATATCATTCCAATTAAGTATTTGTACAGGCTTAGCAAACTGTTTTAAATGCCTTTTCGACCATTGGCCAAACTTATGTGATGTGGCCAAACTTTAAGCGTGAGTTATACGCTTATAAAACGAGTAATTATAATTAGGGGCGTTCATTGTTCAATTTAGATAAGTTATTGGTTAAAAACAAAATCAAATCAATTTAGTCAGTTTTTAAATTTCTAAAGTCAAATCAAACAAAACCAAATCAGAAAAAAATAACCGTTGGTTTGGTTCGGTTCTTTTTTGTTTTTGTTTGAAAGTAATAAATTTTTTGAGGACATATGTCTTCAAAAGACACAAAAACCTAGTACATGAATAATCCACAAGGAAAGCTATGTGGATTCAATCAAGCAATTAAGCAATACTAGAGTTATAATTACATGAACAAAGTGATTCAATTAAGAGAAAGTGTGGTTATATTATGTGAGATAATGTAGGTAAACACTAAAATAATGAATTTTGATGGACTTGACTTAGGCTTGTAATAGTTGGGCTAAAATTTAGGTGTTGGACTTGAGAAAATAGTAAAGTCAAATACTTAAGTTAATTAAAAAATATTTATATTTTATTTATGAATAACATATAAATAATATAAAATTTATATATATAATTTCTCGATTTGGTTTGATTATTATTGCGATTTTTTAGTACAACCAAAACCAAACCAAATAGTGTCGGTTTTCAAAATTTAAAATCAAACCAAACCAAATATCGATTTTTAAAAATGGTTTGATTCGAATTGTGGTACGATTTGATTTATTAACCATAACCATGAACATCCCTGATTATTAAAATTTTATTTTAGAAAATTATAAGTAATTAGAAAAAATGGGATATAATAGTAGAATTTTTTTTTCTTCAAGAAAACAAAATCCCCATTTCCTGATTTTTTTCTCCCCTTCCCCATTTTCTCGTCTTCATTCCCCCAGTCCCTATTTTGGAGATTCTTTTTGAAATCTTCTAATTTGGTGTGGTGGCAAACCGACTCAAAAATTGTTATCATGTTATATAAAATAATAATAAGAAGAAGAAAGTAGAGAGACGACTTGTTATTGTCCTGACTTGTTATTGTCCTTGAAGGACTAGAGTTTGAGGGAATTTTTACATTGCGATTTTTATTATTTATAAGGAGAAAACTGACTTAATTCCTAATTAAAATTTCCCAACTTTTTATATACTTACTGGAATACAAATATGTTTGTAACATATTCCTTCTTTTCCTTCGCACTCCCTTGTTCCTTTTCCCTCCATATTTTCGTCTCCATCCTTTTCCCCTTTTTCTGTTTTCATTTCTGCTTTCAATTTAGGGTAAGTAGTTTCACTTCATATTTTTAAATTAATCTCATTTGATTCACATTTTAATGTGGCCGATCAATTATATTTCTGTTGAATTAATATTTTTTCAACCCATAAAAATAAGTAAATATTTGAAAAGGTCATTTAACTATAAAGAATTATGGAGAAAAAACATTTATTTTTATTTTGTATCAGTAAAATCACTTAACTTAATATTTTTTCTTATAAAATGACTCAACCAAATTATTATTAAAAAACTCAATTTACTCCCTTAACATTTTAGGTTTAGAAACAATATCCATTCACATTTTGAATGTGATAATAAACCCCTTTGATCTTAACAATTGCTAGAAATGAATTGAATTATATATATATATATATATATAAATTTTTAAAAACAACCTTCAATTAATGTGAATTATAGCATGCACTCTTTTAAATAATTAAAAATTGTAAACAAGAACATTATATAAAAATTAAATTCCTTATTGTTATAAATATAGGGAATGTCTATCTTTTCGAGAATATTTAGGAACCCTAACTTTGGGACCAAGTCAATTTCCCCCTATAAATAGAAGGGTCATCTTCGTTGTAAAATCATCCTTCAAGAGAAATACTATGTCTTCTCTCTACTTTCTTCTTATTATTATTTATAGTTTCATAACACATTATCAACACGAGACTCTACTATCTCAAAGAGTGAAGGTTAATAAGGTATTTATTTATTCTTTCGCTTTTAATTTTAATGGCCAATCTTACGAAACTAGAGTTCGTTTCCCTTCATAGTTAGGGAAGGAACTACCTTTCATGGGTGTTGGATGCTGAAATCCACCTTGATGCAATGAGTCTTGGAGACACCATAAAAGATGAAGATAAAGTACCAAAGCAGAACTGTGCGAAGACTATGATATTTTTGCGTCATCATCTGTCGAGATTCTAAAAATCGAATATCTCATAGTTAAGGATCCACTTGTTTTGTGGAGTAGCTTGAAAGAAAGATATGACCACTTGAAGATGGTCATACATCCAAAGGCACGATATGATTGGATGCTTCTAAGGCTACAAGACTTTAAGTCTATACATGAGTATAATTCTACCATGTTCAAAATCACTTCTCAGTTGAAACTATGTGGAGAAACGGTTAGTGAGATTAATATGATGGAAAAGACGTTCTCCACTTTTCATGCCTCAAATGTTCTCCTGCAACAACAATATCGAGAGAAAGGTTTCAAAAATTATTCTGAACTAATTTATCATCTTCTCGTGGCTGAGCAAAATAATGTTTTATTAATAAAAAATCATGAGAATCGGCCTAATGTATCTGAACCACTTCCTAATGTGAATGAGGCGTACACCCACCATGCTAGGCGTGAAAAAGGTCGCGGCCCTGATCGTGGTGGTGGACGTGCATGTGGACGTGAAAGTGGACATGGTCATAATTATGGTCAAGAACAAAATTCTTTTCCTGGTGTTAACCATTCATCAAATAAAAATCACCATCAAAAGGAACAAAGAAAGGATGAGAAGCGTGAAGCAATTAGGGCAAGTTGTTTTCGATGTGGTGGAAAAGGTCATTATGCACGTGATTTTCGTACTCCCAAACACTTGGTTGAACTTTACCAAGATTCGCTAAAGAAGAAAGAGAAAAATCCTGAAGCAAATTTTGTCTCTGAAAATCAAGTTGACATCACACACTTGAATGTTGCAGATTTCTTCGCACATCCTCAAGGAAAGATAAATCACTTGATTGGTGATGGTTCTGTGGCCATGGAGGAGTGAACGTCTTGTTTGTCTTCTTTTTAGTAGTTATAAAATTAAATATGTAAAGATAGTTGTTTACATGAGTGCTAGTTTTTCTTTTTTTAGTTAATATTAATTAGTTTTGTAATTCATTATTGAATTGAACTTGAATTTGATTTTGACTTAGTTAAATAATAATTTTTTAATTTTATTTGCTTGCTAAAACGAAAAGAAAAAAAACTGCATCTTATTAATGTCATTGATTACATGTACATTTTATTTGTATTTTAATCTTGGATATTTGAGCTGATTTTTATATTTGAAAAAGTTTGAAAGAATATTTTTTTTAGTCAAACAACCCTATTATGTGTTTATAATAAACTAGAACTTAAATTGGTTTAGTGAATAAATAATACAATTACTATTAGTTTGTATTCTAATAGATTTTGTATATTTTTATTGTATGATGGTTGAATTTTTAAAATATTTAGTGTATTAAGTATATAAAAAATAGTGTGCTGAAAAGCTATTGAATATCTATTTAATTATTGTACACTAGTTAATGCATTTTTTTACTTGTAAAAATGTCAAGTAACACAACTTATTCATATAAGCATGAAAACATAAAATAAAAATATACATTGGTATACTATATGCATGTGTGCATTACTTTATTAATTACATAGTAGAAGATGATTATTAATTTGTTATACTATCTAACTTTTACTTTGTAATAAAGGCTTAATAGATATTTATTTAATTTTATTTGAAGATATGGACAATTCTCAAAGCATGTTATCTAATTATGAAGACATTTGCTTGATTGATTCTGGTACAATACATACGATATTAAAAAATGAGAAATATTTTTCTCATTTAAGTATGAGCAAAATAAATGTTACTGTTATTTTTGGTAGTACTAATACGATTTAAGGCTTTGGAAGAGCCATAATAATTTTGCCTAAGGAAACTAAACTCATCATAAATAATGCTATATTTTCTCCCAAGTCTTGGAGAAATTTGTTGAGTTTTAAAGATATCCGTAAAAATGGTTATCATATCCAATCAATGGATGAAATAAATCTTGAACATCTTGGTATCACCAAAAATGTCTCTGGACAGACATGTGTTATAGAAAAGTTTTCTGCTTTATCTCCTGACTAGGCACATACTTTACTTATTAAAGATAATGAGAATGGGTTATTCAAACAATTTCATAATCTTTCTCTTACCTCCTTTCTATTTAAATCTATTTAAAAAGAAAATGTGCCCGCCCGTCTGCTGCTAGGTCCGGAAATGGCGCCGGTAGTAAATCAGAAGTTTATTGATTCCAATACTATTGTACTTTGGCATGATTGTCTGGTACATCTTGGGTCTATAATGATGAGACGAATTATAGAAAATTCAAATGGACATTTATTAAAGGACCTAAAAATTCTTTTAAATGGTGAATTTTCTTGTAGTGCTTGTTATCAAGGCAAGTTAATTGTGAGACCATCACCAATGAAAGTTGAGATTGAGTCCCCTGCGTTCTTGGAACGTATACATGAGAATATTTGTGGACCTATTCACCCACCTAGTGTGTCTTTTAGATACTTTATGGTCCTAATAGATGCTTCTTCTAGATGGTCTCATGTGTGCCTATTGTCATCTCATAACTTGGCATTTGAAAAATTATTGGCACAAATAATAAGATTAAGGGCACAATTTTCTGATGACAGATTAAGTCTATTCGCCTTGATAATGCTACAGAGTTTTCATCCCAATCATTTAATGATTATTGCCTATCAATTGGGATAAAAGTTGAACACCCTGTTGCTCATGTTCATACTCAGAATGGCCTCGCTGAGTCATTAATTAAACGTCTGCAGTTGATAACAATATCATCGCTTATGAAAAGTAGGTTGTCCACTTCTATATGGGGTCATGCAATTTTGCATGCTGCAACACTTATTCGTCTCAGACCGACGAATTGTCATAAATTTTCTCCATTGCAATCGGTTATGGGTCAAGAATCTAATATATCCCATTTAAGAATTTTGAATGTGCTATACATGTGCCTGTGGCACCACCAAACCTCACTAAGATGGGCCCTCAAAGAAGGTTAGAAATATATATTGGGTTTGAATTTCCCTCCATTATTCGCTATCTTGAACTATTAACTGGAGATATATTTACCCCTCAATTTGCAGATTATCGGTTTGATGAGATAATTTTTCCAAAATTAGGGGGAGAAAATAGTCACATAAAAAGAAAATTTTATGGAAAAATTTATCATTGTCTCATCTTGATCCATATTCTTCTATTTATGAGCAAAAAGTACAAAAGATTACTCACATGCAGAAAATTGCAAATCAAATGCTAGACGCATTTACAGATTTGAAAAGGATTACTAAATAACATATTCTTACAGAGAATGTCCCAATTCAAATTGTTGTCCCTATAGGACCATCCACTAGTGTCATAGCTAATGAGTCAAAAACACACTCAAAGCATGGTAGACCATTGGGTTTTAAGGATCAAAATCCTAGAAAAAAAATATTTGAAGGCCAAAATGACACTATGAAAGAATCTCATATGAAAGTTCAAAGTTTGAATAGTTCTGATATCCATGAAGGAATCAATGAGCTTGAGACTCAAGAAAATAATGAACTATTCATAAATTCAATAGATATTGAAATTAATCTGAATCAATCATAAATAGTGGTTAATTATGTCTTTGCATATAATATTTTTTTTTAAAAAATCATGCAAGATAGTGAGGATCTTGAACCTTAATATGTTGTAGAATGTCGATAAAAAATGATTAACCAAAATGGCAAAAAGGAATTCAATCAGAATTGAATTTACTTGTCAAGCGTGAAATTTTTGGACCTATAGTTCAACTACCTAATGGTATTAAACCTGTTGGCTATAAATGAATTTTTGTACGAAAAAAAAATGAGAAATGAAATACAAAGGTATAAAGCACGCCTTGTTGCACAAGATTTTTCACAAAGGCCCGGTGTCGATTATGAAGAGACATACTCACCCGTTATGGATGCAATAAAATTACATTATCTCATTAGTTTCACAGTCCATGAGAGACTTGAAATGCATTTGATGGATGTGGTTACAACCTATCTTTATAGATCACTTGATAATGAGATATACATGGAAATTCTTGAAGGATTTACGATGCCTAAAGCATGTAGTTTAAAATCTTGGAAAATGTATTCAATTAAATTGTAAAGATCATTGTATGGTTTGAACCAATCTGGACGCATGTGGTACAACCGTCTTAGTTAGTATTTATTTAAGGAAGGTTATACAAATAATACAATTTGCCCATGTATTTTTTTATAAAGAATACAACATCAGAATTTGTTGTACTTGCTGTTTATGTTGATGACATAAACCTTATTGGAACTTCAATAGAGCTTCAAAGATAATTGATTATTTAAAGAATGAATTTGAGATGAAAGATCTTGGTAGGACAAAATTATGTCTTGGTTTGCAAATTGAGCATTTGATAAACAATATTTTGTTCATCAATCTGCCTACACAAAAAAAGTGTTGAAAAGATTTTGTATGGATGAAGCTCATCCATTAAGTACTCCGATGGTTGTTCGTTCACTTGATGTGAATAAGGATCCATTCCGACCTCAAGAAAATAATGAGGAAATCCTTGGTTCTAAAGTACCATATCTTAGTGCAATTGGTGCACTAATGTATCTTGCTAACACTATAAGACCTGATATAGCCTTTTCAGTTAATTTGTTAGCAAGGTATAATTTTGTTCCTACTAGGAGACATTGGGATGAGATCAAACACATATTACAGTATTTAAAAGGAACTATCAATATGAGCTTATTTTATTCTAACAATTGCAGTCTCAATCTTGTTGGTTATGCTAATGCAGGATATTTATCTGATCCACACAAAGCTCGATCTCAAACAGGCTATGCGTTATATGTGGGGGTACTGTCATATCTTGGAGATCTATAAAGCAGTCTATCGTAGCCACTTCATCAAATTATGCTGAGATAATAGCCATTCATGAAGCAAGTAGAGAATGTGTGTGGTTGAGGTCCATGATACATCTCATTCAAGAAAAATGTGGTTTGAAGTGTGACAAAGTACCCACCGCTTTATGTGAAGATAATGCAGCATGCATAACACAACTAAAGGGAGGATTCATAAAAAGAGATAGAACAAAACACATTTCGCCAAAACTTTTACTACACACATGAGCTCCAAAAGAATGGTGATATAAATGTGCAACAGATTCGTTCAAGTGACAATGTGGCTGACCTATTCACCAAGTCTCTACCAACTGCAACTTTCAAGAAGATGGTGCACAAGCTTGAAATGCGAAGATTCAATTCTTTGGATCTGTGTTCTCATTAGGGGGAGTTAATACGCGTTGTACTCTTTTTTCCTTATGAGGTTTTGTCCCACTAGATTTCTCTTGTAAGGTTTTGAATGAGGAAACCTAGATACATATTATTAGATATGTATACTCTTTTCTTCAGTAGAGTTTTTTTTTAAAAAGTTTTTTTAAGTAAGGTTTTTAACGAGACAAATTATCTACGAATTAGACATTCAAGGGGGAGTGTTATAAATATAGTGAATGTCTATCTTTTAGAGAATATTTAGGAACCTTAACTTTGGGACCAAGTCAATTTTTTCCTATAAATAGAGGGGTCCTCTTCATTGTAAAATCACCCACTACTAAAAAACTATTAAAAAACGACGTACGGAAAAGCGATGGACGATGTCGCTCCAAAAAGCGATGCCAATTTCCACACTGTCCGTCGCTTTTTAATAAAAAATATTTTTCAAAAAGCGACGGACAACATCTCTTAGTCCGTCACTTTATTTGGCAGATTTTTGTGTCAAATATATATAATTAATAATTAATTATTTAAAATAGGTGGATACGCTATCCGTCGCTTTTTATTAAAAATAATTATTTATAAATTAAAAAATAACCACGCCGTTCGTCGCTTTTTATTAATTTTAATTGATTAATTATTTTTTAAGGAAGCGACTGACGTCATCTCTTAGTCCGTCGCTTTTTGGTCAAAATACTGGTCAAATACTTAATAAAAGCGACGGACAGTGTCTCTTAGTCCGTTGCTTTTTGGTCAAAATGTTGGTCAAATATTTTTAAAAAAGCGACGGACAAAGAGACGCTGTTTGTCGCTTTTCTTAAAATATCTGAAGACCAGCCGCGATAATTTTCCATTTTTCCATCTCTCTTCCTTTTCTCTTCTCTTCCTTCTCTCTAAGATAGCCAACACCAATGCCGACGCCGATGCTGCCGACGAAGAACCCTCCGCCGCCGCTGCCGACCCCGACCCCACGCCATTGTCTCTCCATTGTCTCTTTCTCCTATAATTTAAGGTTAGGATTTCATGAAATTATTTTTTAATTTTTTCAATTTGAGTTAGATTTAATTTTGTTAATTAGTGTATTGAATTTGTATTTTATTGATTGTTAGTTTGAATGATTGATTGTTAGTTAGTGAATGATTTAGATTTTTTTTATTTTTGTACTAGTTTAAATTTGAGAATATGTAATTTGATTGTGAATTGGGATTTTTTAAATTTGATTGATTGTTAGTTAGTGAAGTGTTAATTTGAAGCTAGATGAATTGAAATTAGATGAATTGAAGTTAGTGAATTTAGAACTTAAACTTGAAATTTGAATATAACTAATTAATTCTTGAGTTAGAAGTTTATGTATAACTAATTTTAGAAATTGGATATATGATGAATTTAATTAGAAGTTGAAGTAGTTGAACTTAATTAGAACTTGAATATAACTAATTATTCTTGGCTTAAAATTATTTATATAACTAATTTTAGAGATTATATGAACTAATATAACTAAATAATGTAACACCTCGCTATTTGAAAGAAACCATTTTTGGAAATAATTAAATTTGGAAATTTTCGCAAGTTATGCTAAGTATGAGTTTTGGGTCAAGTTGAAACGACTATAACTCTTAGCACAGGATGATTTAGGTGAGCTACAAGATATCAAATGAAATATCTTGAAATTTTCTTTCCAACGCCACCGAGTTTGCTAATTTTTGAGTTGGTATGATGGAGAAATGCCCGTTTGAAGTCGGGCTGTCTGAATAAGGAAAGTCAACCGAATTTTAGAAGGGTATTTTGGTATTTTCATTACCCAATTAATTAAATTCATTTTTAATAATTTAATTGGGGTTTAAACTGATTTGGTTCAGTTTACGCTTCACAAAATTATATAAGGGTTTTGAGAGAAGAGAAAAGAGGAGAAAAGAGGAGAAAGAGCCAAAGTTCATCGCGTTCTTGAGTTACACTTGCGGATTTCTCCAAGGGTTAAGCCCTACGAGGTATGTGAGATCACATTGCATTGGGTTAGTTCACCCATGCGCCAATCATGTTTAATTCAACGTATTTACGTTCTTGAAAGTAGATAAATTGAGTTCTTGATGGATTTTGTTGAAGTTTCTATTGGGTTCTTGATTGTTGAGTTTTGGAGGAGTTCTTGAGATGATTTGATGAGATTTAAGTTTGTTTTGAGTAGATTCTTATATACTTTGGTTGGGTATTCGAATCTAAGTGTTTGGGGAAGAAACCAATTGAATCTAGATGGTTTAGGGCTGAAAAACGAACAAGAAAATTCGTCAATTTTCTGGGAAAAGGGGTGGGGCGCCGCACCACTTAGTGCGCCCCACATCAGGTTCTGTAGTTTGACCCCTCGGGTGCCGCGCCACTCAGTACGCCCCAACCCAGGTTCTGTAGTATGAGGTCTGGAGCCCGGCGCCACTCAGTATGCCAGGGTCGCCAGGTCCTCTACCCTTTCCCTCTTCTTTCCATTTGAGTTCCCTCGAATCGTACGTATGTTTTCTAGTTGTTTTCTACACTCTAAGGTACGTTTAAACATCGAGAGATCATCCATAACATGAGATCATAATCTTGAATTCATAATTCAAATTCAAGGAAAGTAAACAGCCAAGTCTAGAGAGTTCTTAAAATCTTTTCAAAAGTCTTTTACAAATGTTTTAAACTTGTTTTAAAGACTTGAGCATTGAGTTGAGTAAGAGTAAGAGTGAAATTCATTTCTTTAAAAGATTATATGGGAACTAAGTATTCCCAAAGAGTAAATGTTTTCACATTTAAACAAGAGAGGAAACACCCATTTCCAAGAGAGCTTTCGAGTTAGTTTTTGAGTAATAATCTCAAACCACAGAAAGAGTTATGTTTTAAACATATGAGCTAGTTACATTTTGGGAGTAGTATTGAGCACCGATTTGGGGACATATTTGAGTTCAGATAATTCAAAGTCTCCATAAACCGTGTAGCCAACATGGGTAGAAAAGGGTCATACTTTTTAATGATTCATTAATGCTTTTAGCATAGACTAGTTGATCCACTTAATGAGTTAGGTTCTATATCCCCGACAAGGTATAGGACAGCCCTGACACCGTGAGGCAAAATGATGTACCATCACATAGCTCATAGTGATGGTTGTCGGTTAGAGAAACTCCCACAGAGATATTTTGTATTCTTATATACATAGAGTTACTTGTATTTTCATATACAAACTGAGTTATTGTGTGTTTTTCAATACACTTAGTTTTCAATTACATGTTTTAAAGCTTTTCTTTATATTGCATCCATATTATTGCTTTATATTGAAATGAGTTTAGTTGAGACAAGGTAAATTTCTTCAGTTCCATTTCAAGCTTATGTCTTGTTTTAGTATTCCCCTCGCATGCTCGTACATTCCATGTACTGACGCCATTTGGCCTGCATCTTTTATGATGCAGATACAGCTAACCATGATCAGCATCCAGCGCTTCGTTGATCCAGTTGAGCATTTCAAAGTCATTTGGTGAGCCTCCTTGATTTTCGAAGGATCCCTTTATTATTTATTTATCATTCCAGTTGTTAGGATGATCGGAGGTCTTGTCCCAACATCCCTCTTAGTATTAGAGGCTTCATAGACCGATAGTTATTAGTTCATTAGTCTTATTCATTTCAGTTGTTTTGATTATAACACTTGAGTTGCCTTTATGGCCAGTTGAATGTTTTCTTTTATAAAATTTTAGTTTATTTCATGGATTTATCTTTGTTGAGAAAGTCTTCCGCTGAGAGTTAAGCTAGGCCAAGGGTTCGCTTGGGGCCAACAATGGTTCTCGAGTGCCAGCCCCGCCCAGGGTGTAGGCTCGGGGCGTGACAAACTTGATATCAGAGCACAAAGTTTAAAAGTCCTAGGGAGTCTATGAAGATGTGTCTGTAGTGTCCTAGTTATCTATGTGAAGCGCGCCACATCTATAATTAGGAGGCTGCAACATTTAGGAACTATCTAACTTCCTTCATATTCATTTCGTGCGATAGAGTTTATCTCTATAAAAGTTTCTTTCTAACTCGTGCCTGCGCGTGTCTTTCAGATCATGCCTCCACGAAGAGCTGTCCGAGGTAATCCGGCTAGAAGGAATGTGATGAGCCTGAGATTTTGACTCATTTAGGGCTTTGTTTTGATAGTTTATTGTCCTCAAATGCCTAATTTATTCTCCAAACTGATGTTCTAATATTGATTTGCAGCAAGAAGGCTAAAGGAGCAAGGCAAGGACATTACCAGGCGAAAAGGAGCTAAAATGATGAAAAAGGCTGAAGATAACAAAAGCTGAGAATCGCCAAAGCCACTCGGTGACTCGCCGAGTGGCACTTCAGCTCGCCTAAAGTTCTAGACTATCAGCCCTGGGGAGAAGCCAATTTGGTGATGGATTTGGACATTCGGCGGACCGCCGACTGGATCGGCGACACATTCTGGATCGCCTAAAGTCATAGAACCTTGAGGACTAAAATCCAAGAAAGACCAGCGATGAGATGGAGCGATTGGCGCGTCGCCGACCTGGTTGGTGACACTTGACTTACCTCACCCAATGGTCCTTGCAGCTGAAATTTGGGAAACTATAAATTGAATTCTAAAAGAGTTCAAATGGAGTCCAGTTTGAGTTTTCTTCGGTTTTTGGGAGACTTTTCTTAGTATTTTCTATTGGAGAACAAGTTTGAAGGGTTTTTTCAAGTAGATTCGAAGTGGGTCTTCGACCCCTAGCATTTTGAATCATTTTAAAGACTTTGATTGCAATACCCAGATCATAGAAAATGTTTTTGGTATTAATTTCTATCTTTTTATGACACTTGGCTAAAACCCCAATTCTTGGGGTGTGATTATGTGATTATTTGCTTAATTAGCTTATGGGTATTGTTGTTTAATGATTTAAATACTTTTTTTAATGTGGGTTTGATCGATAGCTGAGTAGTAATTTATGAATTGTAGTTGCAAATGCAATTTTAGCTTAGTGTTTTGGGCTTGCTCGAGAGAGAGGTTCTAAAACTAAGGTTATCGATTTATGATTGTAGTGTGTGGGTTGTTATAGGTTCAGCTCGAGAGAGTGAATATTAACTCATTCCTACCTATCTAGCTCGAGAGAGTAGATAAATTAAGGTTTTGGGCTGTTTTGTAGTGTCAAGCATTTCGAGGTTTGAGAGAACTCACCTGAGCCGTAATAGTTTTTCGAGAGAAAACTATTGCACCTATAGTCTAGCCTACCCATAGTGATTTAGTACTTTATTATTAAACTCCAATTACCCATATAGTGAAATTAGCTTTTAATCGATCACATCCCGAGAATTCCTTCCTACTTGTCTAATCCCCTGTTTTAGTGATTATTGTAGTTGTTAATTGATATCTTAAAACCCCCCATCTGACATTCGTTGTCAAACCGTTGACTTATTTTGTTTGATTTCGATACTTCTATAACCGATTAGAATCACATCTTTACTTCTTAATAGAATTCGATACGGTACCGCTCCCTGTGGGTTTGACCCCAACCTTTCGTTGGGTTATATACTAGATTACGATCGTCTACACCTAGAATTGGATGAGGTGTATTTGAAACAATAATCAAAATATTGAGGAACAAGGGGTACCTAATGCACCTGAAGTGCAACCCCAAGAAGAGGTCACCAATGCTGAGTTTCGTGAGGCTATCCGGATGTTAAGTCAAGCTGTGACCAATCAAGTTGGGCAACAGAGAGGAGTTCGACAGGATGTGGCTGATACGTCTAGGATCCGTGAGTTCTTAAGGATGAATCCTCCAAGATTCACTGGTTCAAGTGTCACTGAGAATCCAGAAAACTTTGTTGAAGAGCTTCAAAATGTTTTTGAGATTATGCATGTTGCTGATACTGAGAGAGTGGAACTAGCTGCATACCAATTGAAGGGTTTCGCTAGAATCTGGTTCGATTAATGGAAGAAGAATAGAGCTGAGGGTGCACCGATAGTGAGCTGGGTTGTGTTCGAGGGTGCATTCATGAGGCGTTTCTTTCCCCTTGAACTGAGAGAAGCAAAGGTACGAGAATTTCTCACTCTTAAGCAGGAATCTATGAGTTTTCATGAGTATAGTCTGAAGTTCACCCAACTTTCCCGCTATGCTCCGGAGATGGTTGTTGACATGAGGAGCAGGATGAGTCTATTAATTGCTGGGTTGTCTCGTCTGTCAAGTAAGGAAGGCAAGGAAGCTATGCTGATAGGGGATATATACATAGCAAGGCTGATGATCCATGTGCAATAGGTTAAGGAGGACAAGCTGAGGGATAGAGAAGAGTTTAGAAACAAAAAGGCTAAGACATCAGGGAATGCGTCCGGGCAGCAAAAGAGTAATGCGAACCGGTCTTCTTTCCAACATAAGCTAAAGGGACCTGCTCCATCATCGGCTAGTGCACCTGCACCAAGGAACAAAAGTGAGTTCAACAATCAGAATTCACAAAATTTCAGAGTTAGACCTGCACAGTCTCAAGGTAGTATTGCACAAAGAGGTAATGAGACTCCTGCATGTGCTAATGTGGTAGGACCCACTCAGGGGTGTGTCGTGATGGCTCCACAGGTTGCTTCAAGTGTGGTCAGAACGGTCACTTTATGAAATAGTTCCCTAAGAATAGACTAGGTAATGATGATGGGGGCAATAGGGCCCATCCTTCTTCAGTTGCTCCACCAGATAGGGCTGCATCAAGAGTTGCTACTTCAGGGACAGACAAAGGAGCAAACCGTCTATATGCTATCACTAGTCGCCAAGAGAAAAAGAATTCACCAGATGTTGTCACTGGTATGATCAAAGTCTTTACTTTTGATGTATATGCTTTGCTAGATCCAGGAGCGAGTCTATCTTTTCGACTCCATATATTGCGATGAATTTTGATATTCCTCCTGAGCAACTTCTTGAGCCCTTCAGTGTTTCTACACCTGTTGGTGAGTCTATTCTAGCTGAGAGAGTTTATCGTGATTGTACAATTTCCGTCAATCACAAAAACACCATGGCTGACTTAGTTGAGTTAGATATGGTAGATTTTGATGTCATTCTAGGTATGGACTGGCTTCATGCCTGTTATGCCTCAGTCCATTGTAGAACTCGAGTTGTTAAGTTCCAGTTTCCTAATGAGCCAGTTTTAGAGTGGAGGAGTAGTTCAGCAGTGCCTAAGGGTAGTTTTATTTCGTACCTTAAGGCGAGAAATTTAGTTTCCAAGGGGTGTGTCTATCACTTAGTCCGAGTTAATGACTCTAGTATTGAGACACCACATATTCAGTCAGTTTCAATAGTAAGAGAGTTTCCAGAAGTTTTTCCAGATGATCTTCCCGGAGTCCCTTCTGAGAGAGAAATAGACTTTGGTATAGATATTCTTCTTGATACTCACCCTATCTCTATTCCGCCATATAGAATGGCACCAGCAGAGTTGAAAGAGTTAAAGGAGCAGTTGAAACATTTCCTAGAGAAAGGTTTTGTTCGACCAAGTGTCTCACCTTGGGGCGCTCCGGTCTTATTTGTGAGAAAGAAAGATGGTTCTATTAGAATGTCTATAGATTACCGTCAGTTGAACAAGGTTACTATCAAGAATAAATATCCTCTTCCTAGGATTGATGATCTTTTCGATCAAATTCAGGGTGCCACTTATTTTTCTAAGGTAGACCTCATATCTGGCTATCATCAGTTGAAAGTAAGAGAAAGTGATGTCCCTAAGACAACATTCATGACCCACTATGGTCATTATGAGTTCCTAGTTATGTCCTTTGGTTTGACCAATTCTCCTGCAGCATTCATGGACCTTATGAACAGAGTATTCAAGCCTTATTTAGATATGTTTGTTATCGTATTCATTGATGATATTCTAATCTATTCGAGGAATGAGGAAGATCATGCTAGTCATCTCAGAGTAGTTCTCCAAACTCTAAAGGATAGAGAGTTGTATGCTAAGTTCTCTAAGTGTGAGTTCTGGCTTGAGTCTGTGGCTTTCCTAGGTGACATTGTTTTCAGTGATGGAATTCGAGTTGACACTCAGAAAATAGAGGCAGTGCAGAATTGACCTAGACCCACATCTCCAACTGATATTAGGAGTTTCTTGGGGTTGGCTGGATATTATAGAAGGTTCGTCGAGGGGTTCTCATCTATTTCATCTCCTTTGACTAAGTTGACTCAGAAAACAGTTAAGTTTCAATGGTCTGAAGCTTGTGAGAAAAGTTTTCAGGAATTGAAGAAGAGGTTGACTACTGCCCCAGTATTGACCTTACCAGAGGGTACGCAAGGTTTTGTGGTTTATTCTGATGCGTCCAGAGTCGGTTTGGGTTGTGTGTTAATGCAGAATGACAAGGTTATATCTTATGCCTCCAGACAACTTAAGATTCACGAGAAGAATTACCCAACCCATGATCTAGAGTTGGCTACTGTAGTGTTTGCTTTGAAAATATGGCGTCACTATCTTTATGGTGTTCATGTAGATGTGTTCACCGATTACAAGTCTTCAGTATGTGTTTAGTCAGAAAGAGCTTAATCTCAGACAGAGAAGGTGGTTGGAGTTACTCAAGGACTATGACATGAGTATCCTCTATCACCTAGGTAAGGCTAATATTGTTGCTGATGCCTTGAGTAGATTGTCTATGGGTAGTACTGCCCATTTTGAGGAAGACAAGAAAGAGTTAGCAAAAGATGTGGATAGACTTGCGTGACTAGGAGTTCATTTAATGTATTCCAATGAAGAGGAATAGTGGTGATGAATGGGGCTGAATCATCATTAATGTCTGAAGTTAAAGAGAAACAAAACCAAGACCCTATGTTGCTTGAATTGAAGGCAAATGTTCATAAGTAAAAAGTGATGGTTTTTGAATAAGGGGGAGATGGAGTATTGAGGTATCAAGGTAGATTGTGTGTACCAAAGGTGGATGGACTTCAAGAAAGGATTATGGAGGAAGCTCAGAGCTCCATTTGTTCTATCCATCCGGGTTCCACAAAGATGTATCGGAATTTGAGAGAGGTTTATTGGTGGAGTAGTATGAAGAAGGGCATTGCAGAGTACATTGCTAAGTGTCCGAATTGCCACAAGTTAAGGTAGAGCACCAGAGGCCCGGTGGTATGGCTCAAAATATAGATCTTCCGGAATGAAAGTGGGAGATGATCAATATGTATTTCATCACAGGTTTACCACGGTCTCGCAGACAACATGATTCGATTTGGGTGATTGTTGATCGAATGACTAAATCAACCCACTTTTTACCGGTAAAGACTACCCATTCAGCAGAATTTTATGCTAAGTTATATATTCAAGAGGTAGTCAGGCTTCATGGAGTTCCGGTGTCCATTATTTCGGATAGAGGTGCACAATTTACTATATAGTTTTTGAAGTCATTTCAAAAAGGTTTGGGTACAAAGGTGAACTTGAGTACTGCTTTTCATCCTCAGACTGATGGCCAAGCAGAGCGCACTATACAAACTTTAGAAGATATGTTGAGGGCTTGTGTGATTGATTTCAAAGGTAATTGGGATGATCACCTACCTCGCATAGAGTTTGCTTATAACAATAGTTACCACTCTAGCATCCAAATGGCTCCGTATGAGGCTCTTTATGGGAGAAGATTCAGATCTTCTATTGGATGGTTTGAGGTTGGTGAATCTGGGTTGATAGGACCAGATTTGGTTCATGAAGCTATGGAAAAAGTTAAGACTCTTCAAGGGAGGCTGAAAACAGCGCAGAGTCGCCGGAAATCCTATACAGATGTTAGGAGAATAGACTTAGAGTTTGAAGTAGATGATTGGGTTTATTTGAAGGTTTCACCCATGAAGGGTGTTATGAGATTTGGCAAGAAGGGGAAACTTAGTCCCCGGTATATTGGTCCTTACAGAATATCCAAGAGGATCGGTAATGTGGCTTATGAGTTAGAACTACCGCAAGAGTTAGCATCGGTCCATCCAGTATTTCACATTTCTATGTTGAAGAAGTGTATGGACGATCCTTCACTTATCATACCTACTAAAGATATTGGTATTAAGGATAGCTTATCTTATGAGGAGATTCCTGTTCAGATTCTAGATCATCAAGTTCGCAAGTTGAGGACCAAAGAAGTAGCATCAGTCAAAGTTCTATGGAGAAATTAGTTTGTTAAGGAAGCTACTAGGGAAGCTGGGGAGGACATGAAGAAGAGGTACCCACATCTCTTCTAGTCCAGAGAAATTCTAAATTAAGGTACTAATCCTTTTCTTGGCATTTGTTTTAAGTTGGCTTGTCGTATTTATATTTTTCTTGTTGGGTGTTTGAGCTGAATGTTAGATGTTACACCCTTAGCCTACTAAGAGTTATCTCATTCGAGGATAAATATTCCCAAGGGAGAGATATTGTAACACCCCGCTATTTGAAAGAACTAGAATTAGAAAGAAACCATTTTTAGAAATAATTAAATTTGGAAATTTTGGCAAGTTATGCTAAGTATGAGTATTGGGTCAACTTCAAACAACCATAACTCTCAGCACAAGATGATTTAGGTGAGCTACAAGATATCAAATGAAATATCTTGAAATTTTCTTTCCAACGCCACCGAGTTTGCTAATTTTTGAGTTCGTATGAGGGAGATATGCCCGTTTGAAGTCGGACTGTCTGAATAAGGAAAGTCAACCAGATTTTAGAAGGGTATTTTGGTCTTTTCATTACCTAATTAATTAAATTCATTTTTAGTAATTTAATTGGGGTCAAAAATGATTTGGTTCAGTTTACGCTTCATAAAATTACGCAAGGATTTTAAGAGAAGAGAAAATAGGAGAAAAGAGGAGAAAGAGCCAAAGTTCATTGCGTTCTTGAGTTTTGCATGCAGATTTCGCCAAGGGTTAATCCCTATGAGGTATGTGAGATCACATAGCGTTGGGTTAGTTCACCCACGCGCCAATCATGTTTAATTCAGTGTATTTACATTCTTGAAAGTACAGAAATTGAGTTATTGATGGATTTTGTTGAAGTTTCTATTGGGTTCTTGATTGTTGAGTTTTGGAGGAGTTATTGAGATGATTTGATGAGATTTAAGTTTGTTTTGAGTAGATTCTTGTATACTTTGGTTGGGTATTCGAATCTAAGTGTTTGGGGAAGAAACCAATTGAATCTAGATGGTTTAGGGCTGAAAAACGAACAAGAAAATTCGTTAATTTTCTGGGAAAAGGGGTAGGGTGCCGCGCCACTCAGTGCGCCCCATATCAGGTTCTGTAGTTTGACCGCTGGGGTGCCGCGCCACTTAGTGCGCCCCAACCCAGGTTCTGTAGTATGAGATCTGGCGCCCGGCGCCACTCAGTACGCCAGGGTCGCCAGATCCTCTACCCTTTCCCTCTTCTTTCCGTTTGAGTTCCCTCGAATCGTACCTATGTTTTATAGTTGTTTTCTACACTCTAAGGTAAGTTTAAACATCGAGAGATCATCCATAACATGAGATCATAACCTTGAATTCATAATTCAAATTCAAGGAAAGTTAAGAGCCAAGTCTAGAGAGTTCTTAGAGTCTTTTCAAAAGTCTTTTACAAATGTTTTAAACTTGTTTTAAAGACTTGAGCATTGAGTTGAGTAAGAGTAAGAGTGAAGTTCATTTCTTCAAAAGATTATATGGGAACTAAGTATTCCCAAAGAGTAAATGTTTTCACATTTAATCAAGAGAGGAAACACCGATTTCCAAGAGAGATTTCGAGCTAGTTTTTGAATAATAATCTCAAACCATAGAAAGAGTTATGGTTTTATGCATATGAGCTAGTTACATTTTGGGAGTAGTATTGAGCACCGATTTGGGGACATATTTGAGTTCAGATAATTCAAAGTCTCCATAAACCGTGTAGCCAACATGGATAGAAAAGGGTCAAACTTTTTAGATGATTCCTTAATACTTTTAGCATAGACTAGTGGATCCACTTAGTGAGTTAGGCTCTATACCCCGTCAAGGTATAGGACGGCCCTGGCAGCGTGAGGCAAAACGCTGTACCATCACATAGCTCATAGTGATGGGTGTCGGTTAGAGACTCCCACAGAGATATTTTGTATTCTTATATACACAGAGTTACTTGTATTTTTATATACGACTGAGTTATTATGTGTTTTTCAATACACTGATTTGTTAATTACATATTTTAAAGTTCTTCTTTATATGGCATCCTTATTATTGCTTTATATTGAAATGAGTTGAGTTGATTTGAGTTGAGACAAGGTAAGTTTCTTCAGTTCCATTTCAAGCTTATGTCTTGTTTTAGTATTCCCCTCACATGCTCGTACATTCCATATACTGATGCCATTTGGCCTGAATCTTTTATGATGCATATACAAGTAACCAGGATCAACATCCAGCGCTTCGTTGATCCAGTTGAGCATTTCAGAGTCATTTGGTGAGCCTCCTTGCTTTCCGGAGTATCCCTTCATTATTTCTTTATCAATTCAATTGTTAGGATGATCGGGGGTCTTGTCCTGACATCCCTCTTAGTATTAGAGGCTTCATAGACATATAGTTATTAGTTTATTAGTCTTATTCATTTAAGTTATTTTGATTATAAGACTTGAGTTGCGTTTATGGCCAGTTGAATGTTTTCTTTTATAACATTCTAGTTTATTTCATGGATTTATCTTTGTTGAGAAAGTCTTCCGCTGAGAGTTAAGCCAGACCAAGGATTCGCTTGGGGCCAGCAATAGTTCTCGAGTGCCTGTCCCGCCCAGGGTGTAGGCTCGGGGCGTGGCAAATAATTAGTTGATTAATATCATTTTAATATAAATTTTATTTTTATTTATAGGAAAAATAAATGGGGCACACTCCCCTTGTACCTCAGGTTTTCAAGAAGACTCATGTGAAGAAGAAAGAAAATGAGTCAGATCCGGATGTGTGGGTGGAGGAAAGGGCCGAACAAACTTTTGTAAGTTATTTAATTAATATGAATAATGAATATCAATAGTGAATATATATATATATATATATATATGCTAATTTTTATTTTTATGATACAGGGTGTGTATCACCAGTACATGAATGAGAATCTAGATAGTTCGGTCCAAATGACACCTGAACTGTCCAGTCAAATTTGGACAGAAAAAGTGGTAGGGGGACACACAAGGGTAGAGTCTATGATCGAGGCTCTCGAAATGATGTACGACGACTCGTGTCAGGCTTAGAAGGTATTGGATCATCACGTCAAGCCGTGGCAATTGACGGTGTTTAGATCGCTGCTATGTCGGCACATATAGAAAAACTGACAGCAGCACTGCAAGAGTCTAAGCGAAAAAGAGTAGCTGAACAAGAAAGCATGAGTGCGACAATTCAGCAAATCAAAGAACAAGTGCTGAACCTCACTCGTCGACCTACATCTACATTGTCCCCTGCAGAGGGCACTAACGACGACAGTGAGGAGGATGATGATTATATAGACTGCACTCCTTGATTATCTTCTATTGCTTTTTTATGAACTCTTTTTAAATTTTGAAACAAATTTTGAATGACTTTATAAGTTTTTGTATTGTGATTTAGATATTTTTGAAGATTGATTTAATTTTATTATTTTATATCTTGTGTGAGATGTTTAGATTGTATTTTGTTTGATTGGGCTGGTTAAATTTGAGTTGAATTGATTTATATTTGTAGGTGGACAACAAAAGTAAAAAAAATACAGAAAAAAGTGACGGACAAGGTGGTTCTGTCCGTCGCTTTTTTGCATATTTTTTTTCAAATAAACCCAGATAAGCGACGGACAGGGTCCTTTAGTCCGTCGCTTTTCTGAAATTTTCAAAATGTAAATTTCCAGAAAAGCGACGGACTGCGTCGCTTTTGTAAATTAAAAAAAATGAAAATATCAAAAAAGAGACGTTGTCCGTTGCTTATGAAAAAGAAAATCTGAAAAAAAAGTCCGAAAGCGACGCTGTCTGTCGCTTTTTGAAAAACGTCGACCCAAAAAGCGGTGAACATGACTGCGTCGCTTTTCCGTCGAATTTGATAAAAAAAGTGACGCAGTCCGTCGCTTTTGGCCATCGTTTTTCGGCAGTTTCTTAGTAGTGATCCCTCAAGAGAAATGATAAGTCTTCTCTCTTCTCCCTACTTTCTTCTTTTTATTATTTTATAGTTTCATAACACTTATCTTTTTTTCCTTTTTGTTTTTGATCATTAAAGTCTCATAAAAATGTTTTAGAGCTCCATATTATCTTAATCCATTTTATTTAGTATTATTAGTATTGAAAACTTTATTTCATCGAACCAAGAAGAAAAAATTATTTCATCTATTTAATTTTGAATTTTTTTTAATTCTATTTCCATGTCGTTTTGGCATAACATAAGCCTAACATGTTTTCAAAGAAAAAATATAGTAAAAAATAACTTTCAATTTATGATAGTTTTTTATATGTTCTTTCCGGAACAAAAAAGAAAAATTACTAAAATAATATTTCACAATATTAACATTTCCAGTTATTATAGAAATATAAATGCAGGAAGATATAGATTTTTTCCATTTGACTGTTAAAAAAATAACATTTTAAAAAATACAACTTATAAGTAGCATTTCTTCAAATGCACTTGATATCCTTATTTTTTCTTCGAATCCCAAGCGATCCCAATTTGACAATAACTCAATCCTCATTCACAGTCATAATGTCATCTAAAAAACCTTAGCTACTCTTAAAGTTGCAAATTCATCAATTTTATGTAATGGAAAATTCACACGCATGTTACAAAATTCATATCAATATGAGGTTGGTTTTGACATTTTTAAAATATATGAAATAATTCAACTTATTTCTAGTCAATGAGTTAAGATTAGGAGGGTTTATAATCCCATATAATACTTCTTAAATTCAAAATGTTGACAGGGTAACATGGATTTTTTAATGATAATTTTTGTTGAGTGATTTTATTAGAGAAAAATTATAAGTTGAATGATCTTATTGATACAAAACAAGGTTAAATGACTTTGTTACATAATTTCTCACAGTTTAGTGACCTTTTGAGATATTTACTCCCATAAAAATATGAAATCTAAAAAATGCCATTGTAATACAAAAAATAATCTTTTTCCTATTTTTTTTATTACCAATAAACCAACTCAAAATAGTAAATGTTGTAAAATATAAACAATATAGAACAAGCAACGTAGACAAGAGATATACAAAGTAGAATGTAGAGATCATCTTATTCAAATGTCTTCAAGTATCTCTTACGATGGTGAATGACAATCCAATTTATAGGTTGAGAAATCACTCTGAAAGTCACCATGTTAAATGTCATAATTAATAGATATATTATTATCCAAAATAATTCATAGAACCTAGGGAATATATATACATGAATGTAAGTAGTTCATGATTAAGTAAATTGATAATTCAAAATTCAATGAATTTATAACACTCCTCGTTGGATGTCCATAGATAACATGCCTCTTTAAAACCTTACTAGAAAATACAAAGTGGGAAAAATCCTAGTGAATGAAAAAGAGTACACACATCTCATAATACGCCTTGAGTGTTGCCTCATTAAAAACCTTACTAGAAAAACCCATTTGAGACAAAACCATGGTTAAGGAAAAGAGTACAACACGTATCTCACTTCCCCTAATGAAAACTTTACTTGATATCTTGGAAACGACACATTTTAATGTTATATCTCAATTTCTCAAGGATTGAAGTTGGCAATGCCTTATTAAATAAATCTGAATGATTATCACTTAAATTGATCTGTTATACTTCTATCTTACCATTTTATTGAAGATGATGCGTAAAATAGAACTTTGCTGAAATGTATTTCGTTCACTCTCCTTTGATGTATCCTTCTTCAATTGAGCTATACATGCAATATTGTCTTCAAACATGGTGATTAAAATTTTCTTTATAAAGAAAGCTACACATTTCATGAATATGATATGTCTTTTTACAATCCAAAAATCGGACTTAATGACAACTGTCTTATCCCATTGAGACATGTCAGCCTAAACAAACCCCGATAAGGAAAATGCGGAAGTAAGAACATGATAAAGAATTAAAAATAACATAAACATGCATAAAACATGATATAACTAAAATAACCTCCAAAACATGGTATCACGTGTACAAGCCTTTAAGTATTACAATAGATTCAAAGAAATACAATTCTGAATGTCTTTGTATCTAGAATATAACAAGGAAAAATGAAAGAGTAAGTGATGTCTGCCGAGATGACTAGAAACTACCTCATGAACTCTCAAAGCAAGCCTCAGACGAAGATGAGAAGGGGATGATCAAGGCGATCCATGCTCGTAACCTACACATGTAACACCCTGTATGCTAGAACTACCAAAATACAGATTTTCAGCAGTTGCAGGTGCAACCCACGGTTGCCACCCACGGACCGTAGGGTGAACCACGGTCCGTGCTGGTGGTCCGTGGGAGGCCACCTGCAACCCTCCCCAGAAAGCTCTGAAAAATTTGTCTAAGGCACGACCCACGGCCGGACCCACGGACCGTAGGTCAGGCCACATACTGTGGTCCAGGTCCGTGGATCGATGCCCCAGTTTCCAGCCCCAGTCACGAATGATGGCCGACCAGCACGGACCGTCGGTCAATCCACGGTCCGTGGGTCCCGTCCGTCAGTGGTTCCCGATAACAGTTAGGTCAGGGGTATTTTGGTCTTTTTCTTATGCGTTGGACCCATAAACTACGTAGTTTTGGTCAGTTTTAGCCTAGAAACATAACTAGAACTTACCTAAGTCAGATCATTCATCAAAACTTAGAAAAAATTAGAGCGTAAGAGGAGAAAGAGGTCAAGAACCCTAGTTCAAGAAAGCAGCAAGATTCCATCAGTACCATCCCAGAAATCGAAAGATTTCTCCGTGAAATTCATCACCAGGTATGTGGGATTTCACTAGTGGGTTTCTTTTGCCCATTAGGTCCCTAGAATTCAGTCAGAATCTTGATTTCCTTGATATTATCTAGACCTAGGGTTTCTTGAATGTTAGAAATTGTTGGATTTTAGCTGTTAGAATGATCCAAATCAGATTATCATGTTGTTGCTCAGTTTCTTGCATGAAATTCAGAACCCTAGCTATGTAGTTCATTTAGTTCATGAATTACACATGCTAGGCCAGCTATTTGAGTTATATACATGCTTCAGTTTACGAATGTCTTGCATTCTCAGAGTTTGTATGTCAGAACATCGAGCTATCCATGTTTTATAGAATTCAGTCATAATGTGTTACATACAGACTCAGTTGGAGTAGACTTAACACCGAGTTGGACTAGGGTTCATCGTACCCGTATAGTCCCAGAACTACGTGCTTCCGTAGGTTGTAATTCCCCTCTGTGGGCATCATTTTAGTGATCATGCCAGTCATGCCTTTATACCTCTGGCATGGTATATTAGGTCCTCTCGATGGGGCGTATGCATCGGACTCCACATTTAGCTCATGTGGTTTTATGTCGGTTATTAGTAGCTCCCACAGTACAGTCAAATTCTAGTGCATTGACCAGGTTATCAGTTAAAGTTCAGTATTCAGACTCAACATATCATGTACTTTGTCATTGCATTCAGTTAGCTCAGTATTCAATATATCTCAGTATTTACATTCAGTTCAGATTATATCATTGCTCAGTTATATGCTTTGTTCAGTTATGTATATTGTTCAGCTTTATTATATCCTACATGCTCAATACCTTTCAAGTACTGACGCATACTCTGCGCTACATCTTCTCGTGATGTAGGTTCAGGTTCTCAGCTTCCAGATCACACATAGATCGGTTCCCGATCTTTAGTTCAGCAGCATTAGTGGTGAGTCCTCATTCTTTGAAGACGGTTGACATGATTTTCTTTCTTTGCTTTCAGTTTTAGTTTCAGTTTTACTAGATTTAGCTGGGGCATGTCCCAACACTTCTAGTCAGTTTAGAGGCTTATTTCAGACATAGTTAGAATCAGCTTTAGTATTTGAGTTTGACTTTTTAGTTGTAGTTAAACTCTCCGCTTTTATTTATTCAGACAGTATATGGGTATTCCCCATCATTTCAGATTATTCATATGATTTAGCTTCCGCACAGTGTTTATTGATTCAGTTCTCTTTAAGTATGCTTATGTTATGCCAATAGGGTTAGCTTGGGGTCACTCGTGATCCTAGGTCTCGTGTCCACGTCCTGGGGGTAGCTTCGGGGTGTGACAAACTAGGTATCAGAGCATTAGGTTTAAGTATCCTAGGATGTCTGAATAGCCGCACTAAGTAGAGTCCTTTTCATGGGTGTGAAGTGCACCACATCTAATGAGGGGGAAGCTACGAAGTGTTTTAGGAAAGCCTCACTTTCTTGATATTCTTATCGTGCGTTGGTATGATCTCTCTCTAACTCGACGTTATGCGTTTCAGATCATGCCTCCTCGTAGAGCTAACGCCAGGAATGCGAATGCTAGGAATGCAAACACAGCTCCTCCAGTCCCAAATCTGGAAGTTTCGAATGCTGAATTCCGGAACGCTATCCAGTTATTGGCTTAGAGTGTGACCAACCAGAACAATCAACAGGTTCCAGTTCCGACAAATGCTAATGTTGGGTTAGCCACAGCTAGAGTTCGGGATTTTGTTAGGATGAATCCGCCTGAGTTCTTAGGATCACAGATTGGTGAGGATTCCCAAAACTTCATAGATGACGTCAAGAAGATCTTTGGAGTGATGCAAGTGACAAGTAATGATAGGGTAGAGTTGGCATCCTATCATCTTAAGGATGTAGCTCATATCTGGTATACTCAATGGAAAACAGGGGTACAAATGCAGCTCCTATCACTTGGGAATGCTTTTGTGAGACTTTTCTAGACATGTTCTTCCCAAGACAGTTGAGAGAGGCAAGAGCTCAGGAGTTCATGAATTTGAGACAAGGTAACATGACAGTCCAAGAGTACAGAATCAAGTTCACCCAACTCTCCAGGTATGCTCCTCACATGGTTACCGATTCCAGGGCTCAAATGAACAAGTTTCTGTATGGAGTGTCAGACTTAGTGAAAACAGAGTGCAGAAATGCTATGTTGCTGGAAAATATGAATATCTCTAGGCTCATGACTCATGCTCAGCAGGTTGAGGGAGATAAGCTTAGGGAACAGGCTAAGGACAACAAGAAAGCTAGGACAGGTAGCTATGAGTACTCTCAACAGAAATCAGGTGGTGGAAATTGCTCTCAGTTTCAGTAGAAATCTTCAGCTCCGGCACCTTGATCATCTAGTGTTCCATCCTCCAGGTTCCGATAGGATCAGAAAGGTAGGGCATCAGGCTCTAAGTCTCTGGGAAATGTTTCAGGTACCAGAACCTACCCAACTTGTCCTAAGTGTGGTAAGAACCATCCGGGCAAGTGTCTTGCAGAAAAGGAATGATGTTTTGTGTGTGGTCAGTCTGGTCATAGGTTGAGAGATTGTCCTTCTTCTAAGAAGGGTCAAAGAGGTAATAATGGTAGAGCTCGGTCCACAACTTCAGCAGCACCAGCAGGTCACCCGACTCAGCTGGGTAACTCATCTGGTACAGGTGGCGGTCAGCGCCAAAACAGGTTGTATGCTCTTCAGGCTCGCCAGGATCAGGAAGATTCTCTTGATGTGGTCACTGGTACGTTACGAGTTTTTAACTTAGAAGTTTATGCTTTGTTAGATCCAGGGGCTACTCTTTCCTTTGTAACTCCTTATATAGCAGTCAAATTTGATGTTAGTCCAGAAACTCTCTCAGAACCCTTCTCAGTCTCTACTCCAGTCGGTGACCCAATTATAGCTAGACGGGTATACAAAAATTGCCCTGTCACAGTCTCTCAGAAAGTCACCTTAGCAGATCTTGTAGAGTTAGAAATGGTAGACTTCGATATTATTCTAGGCATGGATTGGTTACATTCCTGTTATGCCTCAGTCGATTGTTGAACTAGGATTATTCGTTTCCAGTTTCCAGACGAACCAATCTTAGAATGGAAGGGCAGTAGCTTAGCGCCTATGGGTCGATTCATTTCTTACCTTAAGGCCAGAAATATGATCTCTAAGGGTTATCTCTATCATCTAGTTTGGGTTAAAGATTCAAGCTCCAAAACCCCAACTCTTGAGTCAGTTCCAGTAGTTAATGAGTTCCCATAAGTATTTCCAGAGGATCTTCCCGGAGTTTCTCCCGAAAGGAAAATCGACTTAGAAATCGATCTCCTTCCAGATACCCAGCCTATTTCAATTCCTCCTTAGAATGGCTCCAGCTGAGCTTAAGGAATTGAAAGAGAAGTTGAAAGACCTTCTAGATAAGGGCTTCATCCGACCTAGTATTTTTCCATGGGGTGCACCAGTGTTGTTTGTGAAAAAGAAAGATGGTTCTCTCAGGATGTGCATTGACTATCAACAGTTGAACAAATTCACAATCAAGAATAAGTTCCCATCCCCAGGATTGATGACTTGTTTGACCAACTTCAGGGTGCTAGTCATTTTTCGAAGATAGACCTCAGATCCGGTTATCATTAGCTTAGAGTCAGAGATAGTGACATTCCGAAAACAGCCTTCAGAACTCGGTATGATCATTATGAATTTGTAGTTATATCATTTGGACTAACCACTACTCCTGCAGCTTTCATGGATTTGATGAACAAAGTGTTCAAGCAATATTTGGACTTGTTCGTTATCGTCTTTATTGATGATATCCTCATTTACTCTAGGAATGAGGAAGAACATGCAACTCATTTGAGAGTTGTTCTGCAAACTCTCAAAGATTGCCAGTTGTTTGCTAAGTTTAGCAAATGTGAGTTTTGGTTACAATCAGTTGCTTTCGTCAGGCATATAGTATCTAGTGAAGGGATCCGAGTGGATTCTCAGAAAATAGAAGCGATGAAACAATGGCCCAGATCTACCTCTCCTACAGATATCAGAAGTTTCTTGGGTCTAGCAGGTTATTACAGAAGGTTCGTGGAAGTATTTTTATCCATAGCCTCTCCATTGACTAAGTTGACTCAGAAAAAGGTTAAGTTTCAGTGGTCAGATGATTGTGAGAAAACCTTCGCAGAACGGAAAACTAGGTTGACTACAGCTCCGATTTTGACTCTACCAGAGGGTTCAGACGGTTATGTTATCTATTGTGATGCGTCCAGAGTCGGCCTAGGTTGTGTGTTGATGCAGCGAGGTAAGGTTATAACTTATGCTTCTAGACAACTTAAGGTGCATAAGAAGAATTATCTGACTCATGACCTCGAGCTTGCAGCAGTGGTATTTGCACTTAAGATTTGGAGACATTACTTGTATGGTTTTCATGTAGATGTGTTCACAGACCATAAAAAACTTCAGTATGTGTTCACCCAGAAAGATTTGAATCTTCGCTAGAGGAGATGACTTGAGTTCCTTAAGGATTATGACATGAATGTGCTTTACCATCCTGGTAAGGCCAATGTAGTTGCAGATGCCCTTAGAAGACTATCTATGGGTAGTGTAACACATGTTGAGGAAGAAAGAAAAGAACTAGCAAAGGATGTTCACAGGCTTGCTCGCTTGGGAGTTCGCCTTATGAGCATATCAGATGATGGTGTAGCAGTTCAGAGTGGGTCAGAATCTTCATTGGTAGCGGAGGTTAAGGAAAAGCAAGACAGTGATCCAATATTACTTCAACTAAAGGGTGCAGTCCACCAACAGAGAGTTGAGGTATTCTCCCAAGGGGGAGATGGTGTGCTTCACTATCAGGGTCGATTATGTGTTCCTAAGGTGGGTGAGTTGAGACAAAAGATTCTTGCAGAAGCCCATAACTCCAGGTATTCTATTCATCCAGGCGCCACTAAGATGTGCCGTGATCTGCGGGAAGTCTTTTGGTGGAATGGCATGAAGAGGGATATAGCAGGTTTTGTGGCTAAGTGCCACAATTGTCAGCAAGTAAAGGTAGAACATCAGAAACCCTGTATGACTCAAGAGATCAACATTCCTACTTGGAAGTGGGAAGTGATCAACATGGACTTCATTACAGGTTTACCTCGTACTCGCAGACAGCATGACTCCATTTGGATGATAGTAGACAGAGTTACTAAGTCTGCACACTTTTTGGCTGTTAAGACTACATACTCGGCAGAGGACTACGCCAAGCTTTACATTAATGAGATAGTCAGGTTGCATGGGGTTCATTTGTCTATCATCTCAGATAGAGGTCCTCAGTTTTCCTCTCATTTCTGGAAGTCATTTCAGAAAGGTCTTGGTACTCAAGTTAATCTTAGCACAACGTTTCATCCACAGACGGATGGTTAGGAAGAGCGTACCATTCAGACCTTAGAGGACATGTTTAGAGCTTGTGTGATCAACTTCAAGGGTAGTTGGGATGATCACCTTCCTCTTATAGAGTTCGCCTACAATAATAGCTACCATTCCAGCATTCAGATGACCCCTTATGAGGCATTGTATGAGCGTAGATGTAGATCTCCAGTTGGTTGGTTTGAAGTAGGTGAAGCAGCCTTGATAGGGCCAGATTCGGTTCATGATGCTATGGAAAAAGTGCAGCTCATTAGAGATAGACTTAAGACAGCCCAGAGTCGTCAGAAGTCTTATGCAGATGTAAGGAGATGGGACTTAGAGTTCCAAGTTGATGATTGGGTTTTCCTGAAAGTGTCACCTATGAAGGGGGTGATGAAGTTTGGCAAGAAAGGAAAGCTCAGTCCTAGATATGTAGGCCCTTACAAGGTCTTGAAAAGGGTTGGTAAAGTGGCTTACGAGTTAGAGTTGCCAGCAGAACTAGCAGCAGTGCATTCGGTCTTTCACGTTTCATTGTTGAAGAAATGTGTGGGTGATCCAACATCCATAGTACCTTTAGAGAGTGTGGCTGTGAAAGATAGTCTCACTTATGAGGATGTGCCAGTTGAGATTCTTGATCGACAGGTTAGAAGGTTGAGAAACAAAGAAATCGCTTCAGTTAAGGTTTTGTGGAGGACTCAGTCCGTAGAGGGAGCTACTTGGGAAGCAGAAGCAGCCATGAAGGCCAAGTATCCTCATCTCTTTCCTTCCGATTCTATTCCAGCTTGAGGTAATAGTTCCTCTTCAGTTTTTCAGTCATTCATGCACAGATTCAGTCTTAGTATCATGTTCCTTCAGTTTGTACTTGCATTTTTCAGTGTATTTGCATGTCCTTGGAACTCAGTTCAGTCAGAAATCAGTTTTCAGAAATTATTGGTAGGGTTTGCAACTCTTTCCCTCCATTTAAGCTAGTTTAGTCTTCATTCGAGGACGAATGATTCCAAGGGGGAGATAATGTAATACCCCATATGCTAGAACTACCAAAATACAGATTTTCAGCAGTTGAAGGTGCAACCCACGGTTGCTACCCACGGACCGTAGGGTGACCCACGGTCCGTGCTGGTGGTCCGTGGGAAGCCACCTGCAACCCTCCCCAGAAAGCTCTAAAAAATTCATCTAAGGCATGACCCACGGCCGGACCCACGGACCGTGGTCCAGGTCCGTGGATCGATACCCCAGTTTCCTGCCCCAGTCGAGAACGACGGTTGACCAGCACGGACCGTAGGTCAATCCACGGTCTGTGGGTCCCGTCCATCAGTGGCTCCCGACAGCAGTTAGGTCAGGGGTCTTTTGGTCTTTTCCTTATGCGTTAGACCCTTAAACTACGTCGTTTAAACCCTAAACTACGTAGTTGGTCAGTTTTAGCCTAGAAACATAAATAGAACTCAGATCATTCATCAAAACTTAGAAAAAATTAGAGCGTAAGAGGAGAGAGAGGTCAAGAACCCTTGTTCAAGAACGCAACAAGATTCCATCAGTTCCAGCCCCGAAATCGAAAGATTTCTCTGTGAAATCCGTCACCAGATATGTGGGATTTCACTAGTGGGTTTCTTTTGCCCATTAGATCCCTAGAATTCAGTCAGAATCTTGATTTCCTTGATATTATCTAGACCTAGGGTTTCTTGAATGTTAGAAATTGTTGGGTTTTAGCTGTTAGAATAATCCAAATCAGATTATCATGTTGTTTCTCAGTTTCTTGCATGAAATTCATAACCCTAGCTATGTAGTTCCTTTAGTTAATGAATTACACATGCTAGGCTAGCTATTTGAGTTATATACATGCTTCAGTTTACGAATGTCATATTATCAGATATAATTGTTGCATTCTCAGAGTTTGCATGTCAGAACATCGAGCTATCCATGTTTTACAGAATTCAGTCATAATGTGTTACATAAATATTCATTTGGGAGTAGACTTAACACCGAGTTGGACTAGGGTTCAGCATACCCATATAGTCCTAGAACTACGTGCCTCCGTAGGTTGTAAGTCCCCTCTGTGGGCATCATTTTTGTGATCACGCCAGTCATGCCTTTATACCTCTGGCAGGGTATATTGAGTCCTCTCGATGGGGCATATACATCGGACTCCACATTTAGCTCATGTGGTTTTATGTCGGTTATTAGTAGCTCCCACAATACAGTCAGATTCTAGTGCATTGATCAGGTTATCAGTTACAGTTCAGTATTCAGACTCAGCATATCATGTACTTGGTCATTGCATTCAGTTAGCTCAGTATTAAGTATATCTCATGTATTTACATTCAGTTCAGATTATATCATTGCTCAGTTATATGCTTTGTTCAGTTATGTATATTGTTCAACTTTATTCTATCCTACATGCTCAGTACCTTTCAAGTACTGACGCATACTCTGCGCTACATCATCTTGTGATGTAGGTTCAGGTTCTCAGCTTCCAGATTACGCATAGATCAGTTCCCGATCTTCAGTTCAGTAGCATCAGTGGTGAGTCCTCATTCTTCGAGGACGGTTGACATGATTGTCTTTCTTTACTTTCAGTTTTAGTTTCAGTTTTACTAGATTTAGTTGGGGCATGTCCCAGCACTTCTATTCTGTTTAGAGGCTTATTTCAGACATAGTTAGAATCAGCTTTAGTATTTGTGTTTGACTTTTCAGTTTTTGTTGAACTCTCCGCTTTTATTTATTCAGTCAGTATATGGGTATTCCCCATCATTTCAGATTATTCATATGATTTATCTTCCGCACAGTGTTTATTGATTCAGTTCTCTTTAAGTATGCTTATGTTATGCCAATAGGGTTAGCTTGGGGTCACTCGTGATCCTAGGTCCCGTGTCCGCGTCTTGGGGGTAGCTTCGGGGAGTGACAACACAAGTGTAGAAAGCAAGGGATTGAGTACCAAACAACAATGATACTCACAAGCATTCCTACTAACCTTAAGTAAATCAATACAAAATACATGTTCTCCCAACACTCCATCCGAACCTCCACGTACTACAACCTGCATAGAAATCAAACTAACCCAACCTAACAATTCACAGTTCATGTAACACATAAAAAATATAATTACATCATAACATGCATCTCAACATATACAAATTATCATTACAATCCTTCATATCTAAAAAACTACAATGGCTATGACAAATCACTCATAAAGATAAAAAACAATAATGATGTGCAAGAAGTGCAATGTCACATATAGTGATGCACGTGTGTCCTAACGATACACACCTACTGATACTTAGGTCGATACCCCTGGAGAACTCACAAGGTCCATGTATCCACTGAACCATTTTCCTTTAGCATATCTCATCCGTCGAAATTATTTTCCTTCGACATCACTGAAATTATTTCTCTTCGACATAAACATCAATCACCGAAACCATTTTCCTTCGGCATAAACATTAATCCAATAAATTTCATATCAATACACAATCCATACTCACACAATCATGACACATCATCAATTGTGAATCAGTATAACCATTCAAATCATCCATGACACATCATGCATTACTATAACAACGAGTTTACTTTTATCCCACTTTATCATTTACAAGTGAACAAGAATTACAAAACACTTCTCCAATTCTCATTACTCCCAAGTACACACAATAAGTCATACAAGGTTCAATATGCTTAACGAAGGGTCAATAGGTTTATTTGACTTAAAAGTAATGAAATTAACTCGGTACCTGAATCTTCCCTTCACGTCGAGCCACATAATCCACACCAACTAATAAAATATAGAACACCCATAAGAAATATGATCAACAACACCCATAATGCTAATTTTGAAAACTGGTTCTAAATTGAAATAAAAATTCATCCTCGAAGGCTAATGATAATCTTGAATTTTAATAGAAAAATATGTTTCCCAAAGATTTAAGAAATCACATGCCAAATTGTATTGAAAAAAGAGTTAGAAATCATCCCCAAAAGTCCAAAATATGAGATTAAAGTTCATGAGAAAACCCCCAATAACCAAGTCCGAGAGCCTTGCTCAAATATGAAATATTTCTTGAAAAATATCTTAACCATGATAAGGGAAGTTCAAATATGAAGTTTTATAAAAAATAGAGTTAAAATCAACCTTGAAATTCTCAATTTATCGAAGTTCAACTTTCTAGGAAAATTCCAAATTCTCAAGCGCGGTTAATATGATAAAAATAATTGATGAATCAACAAGTTTACACCAAAATCAAATTACCCATAACATAAGGATCCTAAATATATATTTTTCATCAAAACCGAGTCTAAATTGATAAAATCCTATTTTTCTCTCAAAAATACATGGATAAGGAAAGAAAACCGGATGAAGAAATTATGATAAAATTCTAAAATGAGGATCAAATACTAACCTCCGTATTAAATTGAGAAGAATGTCGCAAGAATCACTCTATTCCGAGCTCTAAAACTCCCAATATGCTCAAAATACCAAATGAACATAGTCTGAAATTTTAAATACCTGAACAACAATATTTACACCATAAACCAGCAACTTAATTTTTTCACTAAAAGACCCGTAACTTGCTTATATGATAGAGAAATGAAATAGTTTTTTTCTAAATGTATTAAATAATTATATAGAGCTGCTCGTTCAATCGAAACTCAATTCCGTGCTCGTTTTCCAGTCAAATGTCAATTCTTTTCGGTAGACAATTATTTCATATATCGCGATAAAAGTCCAATCTTGGCTTAGAAAAAAATGCTCCAAAATTTTCATATGAGTCCTATGATTCATGCTTAAACTTTCAAATATTTTGGAATAATTTTTTGATCTTTACAACTAATAACGAACCTTTTAATTGATATAAATTGCTGAAACAATGTCAAAGCACCTAAAAAGCTTAAAAACTCACCTAAACCTCATTCGGAACTTCCCAATCACAAACAAAATATGCTACTAACTTGGAAATGATTTTTGAGACTTAATGGAATCATCGAAACACTCAAACAAGATCACCTTGACCCGATATTGACCAAAATCAAGTTTAACTTGAGAATCTCCAAATTTCTAAATAAGGACATGAAACTCATCCAAAAGTTTTTGAAATTTGTCCAAACCTTCAACTAGACAAAATATCATCATTTGGAACTAGTGGAATCATCAAAACTCGAAAATAACCTCAAGCATTGACTAAAGTTAAATTTTAGCCTTAACTTTTCCGACATCTCATCTAATAGTTCAAAATGAAATCAAAAGTCTTAGGACCCAAATCAAAAATACATCTAGACCATAAACTACATTACGGAGCTAACAAAACTGTTGGAATTAGCTTGCAATTATAAAATGTTCACTTTGATCAACTATCTAATGCTTTTAACTTTCAAAACACAAAAACTCTTCCAAAACTCATCTAAATACACGAGGACCTGAGCCATAAGTCCTATAACCCAAAAGTCACGTTTTTGAGCTGATGGAACTGACAGAATTCCATTTCAAGACTCGAAACTTCAAATGTTTACTAAAGTCATGGTACTAAAGTCAACCATTTCAACTTAAAAGCTTCCAAATCTCAAAAACATACAAAAAATCTCAACTTTATAATTTGATTTCCAATCTAACTTCAAAAACTGATTAAACATGACTTAGGACAACTATCAGGATTAGTAAAATGGTAATTTTTCAGAAAATTATAAAAATGACCTTCAGGATCATTACATTCATTGATCTCAACCAAACACGCTCCTGACTTTCTTCATGGATGACTATTATTTTTACATGTTTTGAAGTAATGACTTCTAGCGTTTATTTAATTGAATACCAAGATATTGTTGTCCCTCCACATATCAACAAGTAACTTATTTATGACCAAGCTTTATGCAGATCAAATGAATAACATACATCTGCTTAACCAATCATTTCTAATATGAATTCGTTGGAGTAAAATAAACTTATGTCCATGATTCTCTAAAAATATCTAAATAAGTATGTAACGTCATTCCAATTTCTTCTTGTTGGGGAGGAGCTGAATTTTGCCAATAAACTCTCTACAAAATAAATATCTGATAGAGTATTATTAGCAAGGCACATCAGTGCCTTGTTTGTACCAAGATATGAAGTTTCATCATAAAGAAGCTCATCATCTTTCTTTTCAGGTCAAAATGGATCTTTATTTATGTCAAACAATTTCACAAATGTTGGGGGTACTCAATGAATGTGATTTATCCATGTAAAATTACTTCAGAATTTTTTTGTGTGTATGTTGATTGATGAACAAATATTCTATTTGTCAAATTCTCAAACTTTAGGTCAAGACAAAATATTTTCTTATCAAGATCTTTCATTTCAAATTTCGTTTTCAAGCAATCAACAACTTTTGAAAGATCTTTTAGAGTGCCAATGATGTTCAAGTCATCAATATACACAACTGTTAAAATAAATTTAGATTCCCACATTCTTATAAAAGATGCATGGACAAATAGGATTATTGATGAGTGGTGGATTTGCACTTATTTAGAGTTCTTTTGTTATGATTTTGTGGCATTTAAAGTAGAGAAAGAGGCTAATTATGCTTTGAATTGTGTTCTTTTCGGTATTTTGATGTTAGCAAAGAAAATGCTGATAAAAAGTGGAATCAAAGCTGAAAAAGAGAGAAACCTGGCAGAAAAATAAGTCCCAAGTATCGTACCTGTGGAGCACTGGTCGCTTTTGAAAACCAGTCAACGAAGTCAACCATCCGCTTAAGCGAGGACACGGGGCGAGCTTTTGTGAACTGGGTCAAAAGGGTGAAGGTCGCTTAAGCAAACTGAAGTTCGCTTTTGCGGACCTCCTACCGCTTTTGTGAAGCCCGCCTTTTTCAGACAGGGGCAGGATGAGAAATTCTGGAGCTTTGGACCCAAAATTCAGAAAATAGGGTTAGAGTTGAGCATAATGGATGATCCAATAATTGTTAGAGAGAGAACATTGTAGAGAGAAAAGCACATTCAAAAAGTAGATCTCTTAGTGTTCTTGATTTGGGGTTAAGACATTGAAGACAAGTTGCCTCGCATTTCATTTGTGGATTCGAAGTTTGTGTTCTATTTTAGTAATATCGTTTACCTTACTTTATTTCCTTGTTCTTATTACTAGAAATGCGGGTGTAATATTTGTATGAAATTGGGGCTTTTGTTCTAGAAATAGACAAAGCTATTTGGTGTTTGATTAATTGCTCTATTGCTTTTGTAGTTCCTTGTTTCCATGTTTGATTTAATGAAATAGATTCAATCTAGTTTTCATATTTGAATTTATAGGTTGAGAGTGAACGCTAAATCTTAGCTTCTGATCTCTGGTTGATGCTTGAAAAAGATTGATTGTAGTGAAGAATTAGATTAATGATCACATTTTGACTTTGAATCTTGAATTTGAGATCAAAAGATAAAAGTTTAGGGTTTCATTTTTAGGTGCAAGGATTCCTTCAAAGAGAGGTCTAAGTTAAGGTAGTGAGTTATTTTATTTTTGTGTGATTGAGATCAAAAGGAGATATCACAATAAAACGTTTTGAGATCAAAAGATAATTAGCGTAATTGAAGATGACCTAGCCTACTTATTAATGATTGATCTTAGATTGAATTGTAATGGATCGCTGAGTGTTAATTGGTTTAATTTTTTTTTCAATTCCCATACATCCCTTGCTTGATATCGTCTTTGCCCTCATTAGAAGTGTAGTTATAAAAATTACCTTCTATTTGATAGTTGTATACCTTGTATGTCTAAATTCAAACTAGTATCTAGTTAGCCTTTATATTTTCAATTACCGTTATATCGTTCCTTGTGGGATTCGACCCCAACTCTTAGTTGGATATTTTTATTGATGACAATCACTCACTCTTTTGATTCGTTTGGAGGATGATTTGAGCGTTATAAAAAATGGCGTCGCTGCCGGGGAACAATTAGGTGTATTGAATTGATTTAGGATTTTTAGTTCAGTTGTTTCTATCTAGATTGTGAATAGTTGTCTTTATTTTCTTTTATTTTTTTTCCATGGCTTTTTGTGATCACTGCATCTTTGGGGGTGGTATGCCCTTCACCGACCCAGGGCCTTTCAATGAACCAAATGTAATAAGTCAATTGAGGCTTAGGGACGTGGATGTAAAGCTCAGTTGGAGCATGAAAGCCCTATTCCTTCTCTCTCAAGAAATGAAAAGATTTTGAAAAAGGTACCTAGCTCGGTGCTATGGCATGGTCGACCTTGAATTTGAAATTCCTACTCTTAGGTCTGAGATGAGAGAAATTGTGAGGGTGAAAACTCCTCATTATCCAATGGTTGAAAAGAGCGAAGAAGAATCTCACGACTTGCACCTTGCTTGGTGTTATGAGACGTTCAAATTCATTTTCGGAGATGAATGGTTTGAAACCGAGCCAAGCAAAGAGGTGAAGGTGGATATAGAAGATATCTTGAGTTTTTGCTACCAACACAAAGCAATAACAATCCAAGAAGCCGAAATAAGTAGCATGATACTAGAGTTGCAAGAAAAAGAAAAAGAAAATATATGGCAACTCTAGATGATGTGAAGATGAGAGTGTCACTCACTTGAAGGACAAGAATTATGAATTCCAATGCTCACGTGGCCTAGTGACTCTTTCACTCTTGCTCAATGATCCAAAATGAAAGTATGATACGAAGTTGGGAAAGAGATTCAAGTATTCAAAGTGGAGAGATCGGGTGAAACACTTGATGCTCTCTTGCACCCCCATGCTCTTCGGAGTAAAATTGATCTAATGTTGGGAGACGGTTCATTGCCTCAAAGTTGAAACACAAAGGGTAATGTACCCGGCGTTGCGCCGCGACGTTAAATTGTGAGCTTGATGGAAGGCACTCAATTGGTATGTAGCTTGGTTTAATTTTGAGTTTATACCTTTTAGATTAGGATTAATTTGTGTTTTTGACTAATCCGCATGATTTTAGAGTTTTGAAGTTAATTTGAACAAGTTTGGAGGCATGCATCTTGATGGAATTGAAGTTTGGGGCTAAAACCCCATTAAAAAATGACTTGGGAGGCATTTTGGGCACCCAGGCTCGCCCAATGAGACTGGGTGAATCGCCTAATGGACCCCCGAACTTGCCCAATAAGACAGCAAGTAGCTTAAGAAAAATTTCCTCAGGAGCCACAAAAGCGAACATGAGTTTGTTTAAGAGAAGTCCGCAAAAGTGGCTCCCTTTCAGAAAAGCTATTTTTGCATATGTCGCGAAATAACTGAGTTAACTCTGGTGGAGCGCTTTGCGTGTCCGACGTAGTTGAACTAGTAGAAGAAGCGAAGGCAGAAGTGGAACTTTGCATAAAGTGGATCATCGCTTAAGCGGAGGGGCACTCGCATAAACGAACCTCAAAAGTGACCAAATGTCTCTTAAGCGAAGGTAAGAAATTTTGAAAGGCATTCTAAGGGAGCCAAATGGACAAAACTCACAAAATAAAAGGTTCAACTTCTTGTTCTCCCTTTTCACTTGTTCCTAACCGATTGCAACCTCTTGGTCTTCATTGTGCAATCACAATCCAATATATTTCACTCACTCTTACTCTCTTGAAGATGTAAGAATCATTGTTTATTTTTTATTGCTTTGTTTAAAGTTAGGGGTAGTTAGTGGGTAGTAACTTCTCTAACTTGGGGGGTTTAAAAATGTGATTGTGTTGGCCAAATTCTTTGTCTAAATTGTTAAATGCATGTGTGTGGGTTGATTAGAATTATTTGGGGAAGTCTTGAGTACCCATTTCATGATCTAATTGTTGAAATTAGTTTAGGCACCATGTGTTTGATAAAATACCCAAATGAACTCTAAAATAATTTTCAATACTTTTTGTATTGAAATGATTGAGTTTATTGGTTGCTAATTTGTTTATTGTTGATTTTACAGTGATAGTAGTTAAAATTCCGTGCTAAAAATTGAAATCAAAATTGGTTGTTCATGTTGAAGGGGGTGACTATTCGCTTTTGCGGACTTGCCATCACTTTTTTGATACCCTTCGCTTAAGAGATTTCCGCTTAAGAAACATTCTGAACGCTTTTGCGATTTCCCTTAAGCGAACTAAGCATCACTTTTGTGATATCTGGGGCAGTTTCCTATCAGTGTGGAATTTTCCAGATTACTTGTTTTGGTTCCAAGTTGAGTTCCAGCCCTTTTCTTTGACTTCTACTTGTGAAATAGCATTGTTTAACACATAATTCTCACACCTATATGCTATTGTGATTTACATATTCTCAAAAAGTCAAGAATGGCACACAAAATTGGTTTTGAGAAGGAAGTGGTGGTCGATTATGACCAATATTGATTTCTCTCTCTCCGGGCACAAAAGAATTATTATGCTGATTTGATGAAGAAGAAGCTACTTCCGGAGAGAGGCATATCGCTCGATAAAGTTGAGGAAATGCTTCCGAATTTCTACCAAAGGTTTTTGGCATCTGGTTGGATATGCTTTGCAGTTGAACCTTGCAAGGCAAATGAGCAATGGGTGCGGGAGTTTTATGCCAACCTTGTGGAGACCGACATGGCATCAAGGTTGATCACAATCTGGGGCAAGGTTGTCGATTATGGTCCGGAAGCAATCAATCGGGTATATGGGATACTCAACCATGATATCCAGGCCTTCACTAATAAAGATTGTGCAGCGGGTGCTTGGCTAGCTTCAAAGGTATGCCCATGCAAGATTGTTTCATGGGCCATCACAAAGGATAGAATTTTATGCTCAAACTTGATCGCAGAGGCTAGGACATGGATGTCTATTCTATGCAGCCATATTTCCTCAAGTGGGAACATTAGCAATATTACGGTGTTGCGAGCTCAGATAGTGGCTTGTGTGCTTGATGATGTCCCATTAAATATTGGCCATTTTATTGTGAATGGATTCTAGGAGTTCAAAATGCATGACACCCTATCTCTTGTTATCCCATCTCTGATCATGGAGCTTTGCAAACGGGCTGAGGTAGAGGTACTTCCGAGTGACACTTGGATGGAGCCCAAATTTTTTATCTTTCCACTTAAGATGCGTGGTGAGGGCTTGGTTGTGAAAAGCAAGAAGATGAAGATTGACTTTGGTAAGTTGGTGCATGTAGAGGATGATTCTCCTATACCTCCAGTTGTGGCCCCTTTTGAGTCTTTGGCGAGTGAATTGCGGGTTGTGAAAGAGTTAGTGGCAAAGCTACCCCAAGGGCCAGGTGAATCATCTGCAGGGCCAAGATCTTATGTTCCTCAAAGTGAATTTGATGCCTACTTGAGTGATCTAAGAAAGAAAAAAGCTCAACTTGCAAATCTGGAGAAGGCCTATGCTAGCTTGGCCAAGTCACATGGTGAGTTAAGCATCTCACAGGTAAAATGAAGAAGTAGGAGAAGAGTCGAAACAAATTATTTATTCGAATGTGGAAAGGTGTAAAAGGCCTTTGGAAAGCTTTAAAGGCAAATGAGTCACTCCCGATATCTAGGCCCGATGACGAAGAAGAGCCGGCTACATGGAGTGATGATGGTAGAGATGAGGTTAGCGAGGCCACCGAGACTAATGGAGAGGATTGAGGCAGCCCAGGGAGCCCTTCGTATTCTCTTTTTGAGTATTATAGTTGTGTTGTGAGGAAACAACATCATCTTTAATTTGGGGTGCTCCCCTTTGGATTGTTATATCTTGTTTTGATTAGCATGTTGGATTGTTGTTTGTTTGTTTTTGTTTTGGATTATTGTGTGGATTGATCATTTTTATTATGTTTTTGGTTTTATTATATTAATATATTTTGTTAGTTTATGTTTATAGTAATAAAGTGTGATGATTGTGTTCACTCTTGATCCCTTGATGCAGGGGAAGTCTGAGTACCGCGAATTTGGGAACCATTGCGAAAGCTCAATGAAAAGGCCTAAAGTTTCCCAATGATAGATCGGGTGACGTCATTCTTAAGGGAAAAATGTCATTTTTTTTAGTTTTGTTGCCTTGGTAGTGCTTTGATATGAGGTTGTGACTTGTTTGGTACTAATAAATTTAGTCATTCCTTGCAAGTTGTGAAATGAGCACCCCTCCGAAAGTTTTGTGAAAGTGAATTATTTTGTAACAATGAGTTGACTCTTTTTGTGACTCCAAATTACTAGGCGGTGAGTGTAAACTGACTCCTTTGTTCTTGACTAGGAAGTGAAATTAAGTCATCTTGAATAGCTTTATGCCATGTGTGGTGAGTCTTTGTGAATAATTCCTTGTGTTTACTTGTGTTAACTAGAACTTGCCCGGTTGGTCTTAAAATGTTGGTCTTGATTGAGTTTTGTTGGAGAAATGATCTAAGGCTTTTTTTTATTGTCCTTGAAGTCCACTTAGCCTAAAGATCCCACCTTTGTACTAAATGCATCCTTAGTTGTCCCCTTTGAGCCTTATACTTTTATTGACAACCACATTACAATCCTTGAACCTTTTTGAAAAGTAACCTTCTTTTGAACTCTTTCCCTCCTTGAACTTGAGAATTGTGGAAGTTGAGGCTAAAAGCCTAAGTTGGGAGTGTTATGGGAATATTATAGATGGATGCTTACCACATGAGGGCTTTGAGTGGAAATGGAAGAAAAGTCTAAAAAAGAAAAGAAAAAAAAAGACTTTGAATAAATGTGAGACTTGAATCTTCCAAAAATTTAAAAATGATTGCATGTGGGGCATCTTGAAAGAAAAATAAGAAAATGATGTGTAGTGTGCATTGAAGTGAAAAGTGCAGAATAGTGGAAAAGTTGTTGATTGAAAAGTTTTTGTGTAGTGTTCAAGGAGGGTGTAGTCACTTGTACCTAAATGATATCCTAACCTTCGAGATCTCCAACCAAATAAAGTTGAGTCAATGTCGTTTGAAAATATGGGCAAGCCTATGGTGTGGCATTTGTGTGCATGAGATGATTTGTTTTGAGTGTGAGTGTTTCTATTGTTGTCCCTTATTTTGTGAATACTTGTGTGTTTGTGGGACATTTCTTTTCTTGTGAGGGCATGAATGCTAGGATGGATTGGTGAAGTTAATAGATTCCAAAATTGAGTCAAGGAATGTTGTTAGAGTACAATAATTGTGAGTCACTTCTTGAGAATCCCTGTTGTTACTTGATCATTCTTGGAACTCATTGAGTATTAAAATTTGGTTTGAGTTTGAGGGAGTTGCTTGGATTGAAAATCACTTGTTCGCTATCTAATTATTAGTACCAACCAAAGCCATGGCCATGATTCTTTGCGAAAATGAAAGAGTGTTGTGCTTAAATTGAGTGCCTCTTGTGTTTGATTTTTTTTGTTTTGCTTGAGGACAAGAAAAGTTTTAAGTTGGGGGTGCTGATGAGTGGTGGATTTGCACTCATTTAGAGCTCTTTTCTTATGATTTTGTGACACTCAAAGTAGAGAAAGACACTAATTATGCTTTGAATTGTGTTATTTCAGGTGTTTTGATGTTGGGAAAGAAAATCTGATCAAAAGTGGAATCGAAGCTAAAAAGGAGCAAAACCTGATAGAAAAACAAGTCCCAGATATCGCACATGTAGAGCACTGATATCTTAAGCGAACCAGTTAACAAAGTCAACCGTCCGCTTAAGCGAGGACACAAGGTTTGCTTTTGCGAACTGGGCCAAAAGGGCGGAGGTTGCTTATGCAAACTAAAGTTCTCTTTTGCGAAGGTCGCTTTTGCGAACCTCTTGCCGCTTTTGCGAACCTCTTGCCGCTTTTGCAAAACCCGCCTTTTTAGATAGGGGCAGAATGAGAAATTATCAAGCTTTGGACCTAAAATTAAGAAAATATAGTTAGAGTTGGGCATAATGGATGATCTAAGAATAGTTAGAGAGAACATTGTAGAGAGAAAAACACATTCAAAAAGTAGATCTCTTAGTGTTCTTGATTCTGGGTTAAGACATTGAAGACATCTAATAGGAATAAGAAAGTTCTTATGTCTACTGTGGGAAATGGGGTCCCAGGAATCGGGAACGGAAAGACTTCACTTCAACTCAATAAATGACGTCTACTTCGTAACAAGTTGTCTCACATTTCATTTGTGGATTCGAAGTTTGTGTTCTATTTTAATAATATCTTTTACCTTACTTCATTTCATTGTTCTTAATTACTAGAAATGTGGGTGTAATGTTTGTATGAAATTGGAGCTTTTGTGCTAGAAATAGACAAAGCTATTTGGGTGTTTGATTAATTGCTCTATTGCTTTTGTAATTCCTTGTTTCCATGTTTGATTTCATGAAATAGGTTCATTCTAGTTTTCATGTTTTAATTTATAGGTTGAAAGTGCATGCTAAATCTTAGCTTCTGATCTCCAATCGATGCTCGAAAGAGATTGATTTGAGTGGAGAATTAGATTGATGATCACATTTTGACTTTGAAACTTGAATTTGAGATCGAAAGATAAAAGTTTAGGGTTTCATTGAAGGGTGCAAGGCTTCCTTCAAAGAGATGTCTAAGTTAAGGTAATATGTTATTTTGTATTTGTGTGATTGAGACAGAAAGGAGATATCACAATTGTTGATTCCAAACGCACACGCAAGTGTACGTGGTCGCGCAAGTAATATAGTGGTTCTAAAAGAGCCGGATTATCGAACCCAAAGTACTTATCGATTAACTATTTTTACTAAATTATACTAGTCTAATTATTTATTTAAGAGTTCCAAAAGAGTTTATTTTATATTTATCTACTAAGAATGTAAGAATGAAATAATAAAATTACTTACCATGGTTGAAAAATTCCACGGTTGCAGCATGCATAGGGTTTCATGTATCGCATCTCATGTAATGGATTAACTACAGTTATCATATTACTCATTTACAGTGTTGATTTTATGAATATGATTTCCCGACCTCTAATTGCCTACTTCAATTGGCTGTCTAACTACATCGTTGAGTGGGGATAGACAGACTCAATTGGCGATCATTTATATTTCATCCTGTTTAGTAACCAAGCTCGGTGTTCATCCGGATATCAATCCTGAACACGAATCTGAACAAGTGATATGCAAGAGAGATCGAGCTCTTTGTGTTCTTTGGTCTATCTACATTTTCATCTCCCGAGTCCAAGAATAGACAATATATTTATCTCTTTGGTGATCAAGCATGAAATACTAAAACAATGAATATAAAAGTAATTTAAGCGATAACCAACATTAATTCAAAACAATCAATATTCAATAATTACCCATAGCTACAACCCATAACAAGGGTCTTTAGCTACTAATGTCTAAGAAAAGAAAAAGAAGAAAAGAACCCTAAAAAGTATTGACGACTTTTCCCTACAAAGTATATTCTTTTTAATAATTATTCTCCTGGACTATATATAGAGATAGAAAATCCTAAATAAAATAACCGAGTCTAAAATAAATTGTGAAACCAAAACCAAAAGGAAATGAGTTTCCTTCTTGTACATATATTGTCCAGCCGCCTCAATACTATTGATGCATTCAACACTGCCACGTGGCAGCATGATTCTCTTTGATTTCGCTGTTAGTTACAAACTTTTGAATATATATAAATATTAATATAATATTTAATTTAATCCATTAAGCTGTCTGCTTCATTTCCTTCTATAATCTTGTATCTTTAATTCATTTTAGCTCTAAACTTTTTCATCTTTACACCAATTTACTCCTACAAATAAAATGTATTATTAAGCCCAATTCATAAAATTCATGCTCAAAATACAAATAATAAATGTGAGGCAAATAATAATTAAAAATATATATTTTTGGCCTCACATCAACACCCCAAATTGAAACTTTTGCTCGTCCTCGAGCAAGCATTAAACCTCATCTCAAAAAAATCAAACTAGGAACACCATAATTTTGATTGATACAAACAATTGGGCCATACACAAATTTCAAAACATCAAGTACACTTCTCACTCCTTATGCAAGATATACAAATAAACAACAAATCTCTAACCTCTTAACCCCAATGATGGACTTTGAACTCATCAAATTTAAGCTTGTTCACCTATTCTCGTCAAAGAAAGTTAATAAAATCACATATCTATCATGAAAAAAGTGCCCTCACAAGAAGAAATAGTCTACACACTCAATTCAAAAGATTGAATATAAATTAAGGACTTCACATCAAAGAACAACTCTGACACTTACAAATAAAATTCACATATATGCACAAAGAACCATAGGCTTGCCCATTATATACATCTCTACTAATTAAGCATGCTCGAATAGAATAAAATAGGACTTTAACGGGTTGTAATGTAGGCTAGGGGACGGGTAGGAAAACTATATTATAGTGATTTACACTTTCCTCAACACTTTGCAAATTTAGACTTCATCACCCATTATTTTCAGCCCTTTCTTCAAAAAATATTTCACAAGTAATTCCCATCCTTTCAAGAATGCTTCAATTTTATTTTTATTTTTTTTTCAAAGAAATTTTTTTCTCCCTTTTTTTTCCATATCACACTTTCAAAGAGGACTTTTCATCACTTTGTAGCTATCATTGATTACCTTTTATACTCAACAACCCTTTTCTTCAGATTTAATAATTATAATAAGTCTATGCTACAGTGCTCGAGGAAGCAAGGTGCAAAAACTAGGGAGTCAACAAAATAGATAAGGGCAAAATATGGCTACCAACAAAAGGCTACATGCTCAAAATGGCTAACTAGTGATATAATATCTGAAAAGGCTAAAATTTACAAGAAAAATCAAAGAAAGCCTATTATCATCTCCTAAACAAAGCAACACTTTTTATTCCGCTTCAATAACATGCATGACAAGTTCTAGACTATGATGCAAAATATGGAATAAATAAATTCTCACCACACATAGCACAAGTATCAATCAAGATGGATCAATTTCACTTCTAAGAGAGACATGATCATAACAAACTATAAAATAAAATAAGCTATATAGAAAGTCACAACCATGAGCTTAGGTGTCAAAGAGTCTGCAATTTTCTTAGCAATCAAGCATTCACAAGAATGTACTACTCAAAATTAGGCCTAAATAGCAAATATCACACAACTCAAAGGATCTTTTATTTTCTCTAAAAAAATAAAAATTAAAAAAAAAACTATTCCTAAAAAAATAAAAGATACTCGGTTCAAAGGGACTATCCTAAGGAAAATAACCGAAAACAAAAGCCAAGGAACCCATCCTAAAAAAAGAAGAAAATACTCAATAAAACAGTAAAAATTGGGAATTCATTCCTCCACCCCACACTTAAAAAGATGCTATGTCCCCAAAGCATCAATTAAAATTTAAAACAAGGGTTAGAAAAACTCCCTGAGGCCTTTAGGCCTAGCTAGTAGAATGTTCTCTTAATTTTCATCAAGGGTCGTACACATCCACACTTAAGTTCAAACATGCTCCTTTGATTAAAATTTTTGGGTACGTAGACTTTTTCTAATCTGTAAAAAAAAAAAAACATAAATAAAATAAAATAAGAAGCTACACTATAAATTGACTTGCCTCCCAATAGGCGCCTAATTTAAAACTGCGGCACGACACAAGTAGTTCACCACTTTTCTTTCCACTTTGAACTAATGAATTGTACCCCTAACTTTGCATCAATTTTTCTGCTCCTCTCTAGGGGAGGTGGTATAAAGATAAAGGAACCAAGTAATAAATGTCGCATCTTGCACTTCTTAGCCCTTATGTGAGGAATATCGTTTTGTCTATGTGAACTAGAAAACTTTAGGATGTAGGGGATGATACATCCAAACTTACACTTTAATTAAGAAGTGCAAACGGTTGATATGTCAATTTATAGAACTCAATGTGAGTTGAGGTAGATCCCAAAGAGAATTTACTCACAGAAATAGTTTCACTGACGCCTTTATTCAATTGTTGTTATTATTTCCCACAAAATTTAATTGCAAAATGTAAAGATGGGTTTAGTTGTGATTTTCAAGTAACCAAGGTTTAATGTAATTGTCAGGTTAACACAAGTAACATGATTTTAACTTCAAAGTTTTGATAGTTGATGAATGAAACCAGGATTGTGTTCCTCTTGACTTAACTTCTAGTTTAGACTCGTGAACAAGTAATGATTGATTATTAATATTGCAAGTTACCGGTGAGTTAAATGCATCTAACACTTCTTAGTCTTATTAGATAACTTTCACTCTACTCCTCTCGGTCTTAGAGTGATGTCTATTTTTACCCTCGCATGTTTGGTGTTAAAAATTTCTTCTCTCGAACTCGATTTTTCACTCCAAACCAATAGATGGATTCTTCTTTTTCCTAACTACCACCTTTCTCTCGACCAAATGGTAGATACATGCAAGTTCTAATGCGTGCACTCATTAGAAAGAATAGATAATGAAAGTATGAATCACATTTTACAAATAACAATCACACTTTACTCGTTCATCGAATTCGTAACTAGATTATCGTCATGGTTACCACAACCCTAGTTGTGGTATTTAGCGACCCATGTTTTCAAGAGAACAAGCAATAATTGTTGTTGAATGCATAATAGTAATCACTTACAATGATTGTGAATTCGAACAAAATCTGAAATTTCAAACACTTAATCACAATCTTCAAATCTCGATCCAAAAATAATTGATAAAAACCAAATCTAAAAATATATAAAGTTACACTTCGTTCATACAATGACGAGATATATCAAAAATAAACTTAATTAATTCAAATAGTCTGTATAAAACGAGTCCTACTCGAAGTACGACTGATTTGTCGAGATGCTTCACGGACGGCACGATGGCCCGTCGCAGACTTCACGGCTCGTGAGGCCTGTCATGGTCTCACATTTAGATAGTGTGACACTTCTTTTCCTGGTATCTTTCACGGGCAACCAGACGGCCCGTCTAGGTCATCACGGTCTGTGCCAATCATTGTGATGTTTGGCCTCCACTTGGGTTTTCACTAGAATTTCCTTCTATTCTTCACGAGCATCAAAACGGCTCGTTGAATCCACCACGGCCCGTCAAGGTTTCCGTAGTTTTCAATCCAAACTTAGATCCTCAAGGCTTCATCACTGGTTCTTCCTCACGAGCATCCAGATGATCCGTCAAGAGGGTCACGACCCGTCTTGGTCTCCGTGGTCTTCACTTGGCAATTTATCAGTTTTTTGTCCTTCATTGTCTTAGCTTCACGAGCCCTCAGACAGCTGATGAGTTCGAGATTTGGACTTATTTAGGGCTTTATTTTGATAGATTTAGTGTCCTCAAATACCTAATTTATGCTATAAACTGATGTTAATGCCTTGATTTTCAGGTATATGGATTGAGGAGCAAAGCAAGGACACTAACAAGCAAAAAAGAACAAAAAAAGCTGAAGAAATGAAGAAGGGCGAGCCTGAAGATCTCCAAAAGCACTCGGCGTGTCGCCGAGTGGCTAATCTCACTGCCTAAAGTTCCAGCGTGCCAAGCCCTGAAGGAAGAAAATAAGTCGGCGATGAAAAGGAGTAGTCGGTGAATCGCCAAGTCGTTCCGCGAAGCAAAGATAGATCGTCCAAAGTTACAAACCTCGAGGATGCTGAATGCTAAGGCGAAAAGGCGATAGAAGAGGTCAAAGGGCGGCTCGCCGAGTGGTTTGGCGAGACTGACTTACTTCGCCGAGTGGCCCTTCGTAGCTTATTTTTGGCGACTATAAATTATATTTTGAACAGTAATTTAGTATGGAATGTTATGGATTTTTTATCTATCTTTTGACATCGAATTTAGTCTAGAACAGTTTTCTCTTGAGTTCTCTTAGTAGACTTGAGGGTTTTGAGACTCAATTTGGAGATTTCACAAGTGGATTTCTAATTTTCTTCGAATTGAAGCATTGTAAAGCTTGAATTCCTCTTACCCAGTTGATGGCTAATCGATTCGGTAATGGTTTTTATCTTTTTATGATGTTCGGCTAAAACCCCAATTCTTGGGATGTGATCATGTGATTATGGGTTGAATTAGTGTATGAGTATTGCTAATTACTAGTTTAAATTCTATTTTGAAGTGGGTTTAATCATTAGCTGTGGGTTAATTTATGAATTGTAGTTGCAAATGCAGTTCTAATTTTGTGTTCTTAGCTTGCGAGAGAGAGAGGTTTTTGAACCAAAGTTTTTGATTAATGATTTGTATATATTGGGTTGATTTGGGTTCAGCTCGAAAGAGTGAATCCTAAACCCAGTCCTACCCATCTGGCTCGAGAGAGAAGATGCATTAAGGTTATGAGATGTTCTTAATTGTTATGCTTGTTGATGTTCGAGAGAAATCGCTTGAAGTGGAATAGTTGTTCGAGAGAAAGCTATTTCAATTATAGTCTAGCCTACCCACTGATTTTTGGCTGTTTATTAGTAGTTGCAATTACCCATATATCAAAATTTGTCTATAATCGATCACATCCCGAGAATTTCTCTCCTTATTGTAATCTGAAAAACCAAAAAACCCCATTTGACATTCATGTCGCCCCTTTTATTTGATATGTCTTTTTTCGATAATATCTATTCCTATAGCTAGTTAGGTCACATTTATATTTATTAATTGAATTTGAACACGTACCGCTCCCTGTGGGATTCGACCCCAACTCAATTGTTGGGTTTTATACTGCTTAACGATCGTTCACACCTAGAATTGGATGAGGTGTGCTTGAAACGTTAATCAACAGCTCGTCATCACGACCACGGCCCGTCTGGGGATCCATGATGCTTGGTTTCACTTCATTTCCTTCACTTTTTATATCTTTCACGTACAAGTTGTTTTACCTGTTCAATCATTAACAAACACATTATATCCATATAAAACCACTCAAGTTGTAGCCTTAGTCCTTAGTTTTGAGCGTCATATGTGTCAATATTTCACGGCACATCAGGGGCCTTGTTCCTCATCTATGCACTCATCCATTAGTTCAGATGACTCGAATTTCATGTCGCCATCTAAGCATAATATAGAAAAGTGTTTTGAATGAGAGTGAAGATGCCTCAACTCCAATGCAGTATTATTTACAACATTCTCACTTTTGTACTCTTTCTCAACATCGACATTAAGTAATAAGGTATAATTGAATGGTTGGAATTTCAATTTTTGCTCCACTAGTTGGTCATCATCCACGATAATTGGTGTTTGGGCATCAGATACCTCAATCTTTTTGTTCAAGTGAGCTGCCAAGTCATGAATATCTGAGTCAAATTGATCTATTTCTTGTGTGAGCTCAACTATTCCTTTTATCAGTTAGGTTTTCATGTATGTCAGACCATCACTGATAGACTCTTAAACTTTAGAAGTTGAGCTTGAAGCTATAGCCAAGATTTACTCACTATCTCTGCTTCTTCACAACTTTCTCCTTGTTGGGATTCAATCTCTTCCTCTAATTCAGCTAGGTCTGTAATTTGCAATTGAATGACACCAAGTTTAGCTTGCAGTTCCATGATTTTTTTTATTTCTCTTCCACGCATTCAAATATTTGTTCCATACTTTTTAAATTAACTTTGTCCAGCATGTCCTTACATTCCATAAATGAATTCACATTGCGAGCTTCTTGTTTTGCATTCTCCACTTCATCACCCCTGCCAACATCATAAATAACAGAAGAATCATAATAGGGGGAGGGGGAGGGGAATAAGATCCAGGACAACCATTCCAATAACCATATCGACCGCCACATGTATGACATATAGACCACTCAATATCTAAGTGGGGTCCATTACAATAATTACAAGGATACTTAAAGGATACTCCTCACCCAACCACCATTTATCCCAATCATCCTTATCAATAAGAGTACTAAATTATTCAAATGAAAAAAAAATTGTTCAGAAAAAACAAAAAAAATAAAAAGAAAAAGTATAACCTAGAAGAATAGTTAATTTCTGAGTCTCCGGCAGCGGTGCCAAAAATTTATTGCACACAAATGCACACGCAACTGTACGTGGTCACACAAGTAATATAGTGTCTCTAAAAGAGTCGGGTTATCGAACCCAAAGGACTTGTCGATTAACTATTTTACTAAATTATACTAGTCTAATTATTTATTTAAGAGTGCCAAAAGAGTTTAAGTTATATTTAACTACTAAGAATGCAAGAATGAAATAATCAAATTACTTACAATGGTTGAAAAATTCCAAGGCTGCAACATGCATAAGGTTTCATGTATCACATCTCATGTAATGAATTAACTGCGATTATCATATTACTGATTTACAGGGTTGATTATATGATCATTATCTCCCGACCTCTAATCGCCTACTCCAATTAACTGTCTAATTACATCGTTGAGTGGGGATAGACAAACTTAATTGGAGAGAATTTATATTTCATCCTGTTTAGTAACAAAGCTCGGTGTTCGTCCGAGTGTCAATCTTGAACACAAATATGAACAAGTGATATGCAAGAGAGATCGAGCTCTTTGTATTCTTTGATCTATCTACCTTTTCGTCTCTCAAGTCCAAGAATAGACAATATATTTATCTCTATGGTGATCAAGCATGAAATACTAAAATAAGAATACAAAGTAATTTAAGCGATAACCAACATTAATTCAAAATAATCGATGTTCAATAATTACCCATAGCTACAGCCCCAGAACAAGAGTGTTTAGCTACTAATATCTAAAAAAAGAAAAAAGAAGAAAAGAACCCTAAAAAGTATTGACGCCTTTTCCCTACAGTATATTCTTTTTAATAATTATTTTCCTGGGCTATAGAGGTAGAAACCCTAAATAAAATAACCGAGTCTAAAATAAATTGGGAAACCAAAACAAAAAGGAACTGGGTTTCCTTCTTGTACGCATATTGTCCAGCCGCCTCAATACTATTGATGCATTCAATTGTTGCCACGTGGCAGCATGATTCTCTTTGATTTCGCTGTTTGTTACAAACTTTTGAATATATATAAATTTTAATATAATATTCAATTTAATCTATTAAGCTGCATGCTTGATTTCCTTCAACGATCTTCCATCTTTAATTCATTTTAGTACCAATTTTCTTCATCTTTACACCAATTTACTCCTATAAATAAAAGACACTATTAAGCCCAATCCAAAAAATTCATGCTCAAAAAGGATAAATACAAATAATAAACGTGAGGCAAATAATGATTAAAAATATATATTTTTAGCCTTACATCAACAATAAAACACTTTGAGATCGAAAGATAATTAGTGTAATTGAAGATGACCTAGCCTACTTTTTAGTGATTGATCTTGAATTGAATTGCAATGAATTGTTGAGTGTTAATTGGTTCCCAAATTTTTCCAATTCACATACATCCCTTGCTTGATGTAGTCTTTTTCCCCATTAGAAGTGTAGTTATAAAATTGCATTCTATTTGATAATTGTGTACCTTGTATGTCTAGATTCAAACTAGTATCTAGTTAGCCTTTATCTTTTCAATTGCCGTTATATTGTTTCTTGTGTGATTCGACCCCGACTCTTAGTTGGGTATTATTATTGACGACGATTGCTCACTCTTTTGATTCGTTTTGGAGGGTCATTTGAGCTTATCAATTATTTTTGTTCCCTTCCTTCCCCAATAGTTTGATTTATATAAGGATTTTTGAAACTTCCTTGACAAGTTTCTTCAGAACGTTTATATGCTTCAGGAAATTTCTTATAAACTTCACTATCTAGTTAGATATGCCAGTTATTCAATATACATATTTAAGTATTTCATCTATTGCTAGATTCAAAGAAACCTCATTGCATCTTCTACATACTACAAAAAACCCGAGATTGCCAACAGATTTTGCTGACCACCCAAATTTATTGGTAAATTACTAACGAATTACCATCCGATTGGAAACAAAAAACAATTCAAGAATTTAGTAATGGCTTACTAATCGATTACTAACCAACTTTTACCAACTGTTTAATTCTGTTAGTAAATATTACGGGAAAATTGTGATGCATAATTTAGTGTCACATTACTAACAAACTACCAATTGAATCCGTACCAACTGAAAATAGTCGTTGGTAAGTTACCAACAACTTGAGAATCTGTTGGTAATTATTGTGGGAAAAGGTGGCGCATAATTTAGTAACAAATTACTAACATTTTTTACCAACAAAAAATAGTTATTGGTAAATTACCAATGGAATTGGAAATCCGGTGGTAAATTACCAACTAAATTGATTTTAGTTGGTAAAGTAACTAACAAATTCTGAATTTGTTGGTAAATTTGCCAAAAAATTCTTGTTTAGTTAGTAAACTTTGCCAACAAAATTTGTTCTCTTTGGTAAATTACCAACAAATTTTTTATACGTAAGTAATTTACCAATTAAAGTTTTATGTGTTGGTAATTTACTAACAAATTGTTATTAGTTGGTGACTTTGCCAACGGATTTGTGCTCTGTTGGTAAATTTTGCCTACTTATTTTATTTTCCTTGCTAATTTTGTCACCAATTATCGCCCCATGGGTAATCTTTGCCAACACATGTCATGTTTGAGTTAGCCGATTGTTTATTTTTCAAAATAAAGGACATAATTACATTTTTATAAGTTGGCACAACAATGTTTTCAAAATTGACTCATATTTTACCTTCTTATCTAATTTGGCCTAGTGTCTATGTAAATTGAAACTTAATTTTCATCTATTAGCCAACAACTCAAAAAAATACCAATCTCTTCCTTTGCATTCTCGATTTTGGGTTAGCCTCACTTTATGCTAGTGGATATTTGATATTTATAGGGGTGTGCATCGTTCGGTTCAGTTCGGTTTTATGTATTATCAATTCGATTTATTAATTTTCAGTTTTTAAATACGCTAAATGAATAACTAAACCAATAAGATATATTTTCTCGATTTTTGATTTATCGATTTTGGTCCTTAATTGTTCGGTGTTCGATTTAACCAATATGAAAATGATTATAAGAATATATATGACTTCTCCAACAATTTGATGCGACAAGACAATAATGTAACTTTACAAATGCTCATAAAATAAAAATATTAATAACTAACATGAAAAGAACTATACACGTGTAATACAAAGAGAAATTAAGAGGAATAAAGTTCTTACTTTAGGTTTTGATATTTTGTATAATGTGAAGTTGTGAATTCAAAGTCACTTTGAAGTGTGAATTGAAAGTTAAAGGGCAAAGACAATAATAGTGAGGTATTGAGATTAATATTGAATATTTATGTACGGGTAAATTAGTAAATTATTACAGTATTAATGGGTTATCGATTTACCCAATAACCCAATATTAAAAACCCAAAATCGAACCAATAACCCAATTTTTTTTATAAAACCATTAAGAAATCATTAACCCATTAACCCAATAACAATAAATCAATAACACTTTTTCGATTCGGTTTGATTTTTATACACCCTAGATATTTACATTTATTTTAGTTTTGGATGTCTCTGGGCCTTGCCATCGGCATCCTTTATTTATCATATCATAGAAGTTTCATGGTGAAGTATGTCTAATTATGTAGTTTCTCTAATAAAATACACCCTTATTAATTTAGATAGTATTTTTTTTTTTTTATAGATTGTAATATAGTAGTACCTCTCTAGATTAATATTGTCTAGATCATGAAATATTATTATTTTTTGAGGTATTATTTAATTAATAAATTAATATATATTAATTTAAAGAGTGTTTTTGAAAATTAATGAAGGTTAATTTTGATTACATCTGAATCATTGTATCTTATTAATTTATGTATAGGTTAGCATAATTAAATGGATGCCGATAGCTTATTGGATTACTCAGTTAAAAATGATAATGTTCAGAGGCCTAGAGTTTAGAATAAATTATGGATACCATCGAAAAAAAATATTGATGATGAAGTTAAAGATGATACAATACCTTTGGAACCAATTACGAGTAAGGAAATACTTATTGCGTCTAAAAATCATCACAATTTTTTGGTAGTTCGAGAAGACAGCACCATAACTTTTGGATGCAATAAGAAAAGTTAGAGATGAGCTTCAACTAGATTTTAATTTTAACAAAAAAATAAAAAATATTAGAATCATGTATCACTAAATTGTCTTAGATATTTTTGTAATTTATAGAATGATTAATTTATAATATTAATGGGATATATATTTATATAGGGGTCTTTCGAAAATATATTATCTTATCAAAATTGATTATTTTTTTCCACTGACTCAAGTCGAAACCAGTAAAAAAACTTATTTTAGATAATTTATTAATTTATTGAATATTAATTTAGAGAGGTTCTATGACCTCATCAAATTGTGCGAGTATTGAAATTTGAGGGGTTAATTTAAATACCGCAATTCGATTTAGTTTGAAACATTTTATCCAGTGTTTTAAAAGGCGGGGACGTGAGGCGGGGAGTTTTACTTAGTATAGGACGAGGTGTAAGCCTCGAGACCTAGGGCGTAAGCCCTATGGATCTTTAAATTTTTAATTTACAATATAGTATAATGATATAATAACACAAAATTATAAAAATACAACAATAGTTTGAAATAATTAGAAACATGACTAAGGAAACCATAGAAAATAAAACTTCTAACATGATTATACAAGTATAAATAATCTAATATCTTAACTTTCTAATAATAAAAGAATAATTATTTCTAAAAATATTTTTATCATACTATATAATTTACCCCCTAAAAGAAAATAATCAATAAAACTTACTAGTATCATATCACATATATATATATATATATATAGATATATAAAAGAGAACCCTAACCCCGCTACGTGGCGCCACCACAAACAAGGATTCCCTTTTAATTTATTTATTTCCAAAACTAGCCTTCCCCTTTCATGAAAAGTTGTTACTTTTATGAAAAATTGTGACTTTTATAAAAAATTGTGACTTTTATGAAAAGTTACGACTTTTATGAAAAGTTACGACTTTTATGCAAAAGTTGTGATTTTTATGAAAGGTTGTGACCTTTACGAAGGGTTGTAACTTTTTCAAAGAGTTGTGACCTTTCCGATAAGGCACAATAAACATTTATTCACATTACCCTTTGTTGTATATAAATAGAGGGCTTTCTTCTCATTTTAAAACAATGAAAATTCTGAACTCCTTCTTCTTCTTCTTCTGCACAATTAAATATTCATCTACTTTTCTCCTGTTGAGTGGCTCACTGACACCATTCTTTTTGTATCAATACACTAGTGAATAGAATCGTTCCATCCTAAGAGGTTCTATTCCTTTAAACCTCGGGTACTAGAGGGGAATAATTTTCTTAAGGAGACATTGTGCATTCAGTGATATTGATTTTTCCTTTCTGTTTCATTCTATTATTACAGATCCCGCTATGTTTTTTTACATTCATTAATTTATGCTTATGATATTAATTGTTGTTTTTGAGTACATGTTTTAAATTTATTGTTTATGTTTCTGCAAAGTTATTGTTATAATTATTTGTTAGTATAAATTAAATAATAGGCATTAATTAAGTATTCACGCAAGTTTTCTCTACTGAAATTGTTGAAGGTATAATAAAAACTTTTCTTAAAAATCTATTGTCACGACCCAACCCATCGGGCCGTGCGGACACCTATTCTAACACCTAAGTAGGAGAACCCTCAATTTCCAAACAGTGGAAAACATGCGGAAGATTAAGAAAACTAATATGAAAACCAATTTCATGGAGATTTTCATAAAATAAGAGTTTTAAACAATTTGAGTTAAGACTTGTAAAGTAATTAACACCCCAGGGATCTAGTCTAAACAAGTACAAGAGCTACTAAGATTTCAAGGTACACATATTTAACACTTGACACAACTTCCACCACGCGGAAGGAAATATAAAAGCTGTTTGAGATTATCTTTGTCTTCACCTATGAGACATCACCGAACCAGAATTCAGACTATGCCAAAGACATAGCAAGAGTAGTATCAGTACAAACCACACGTACTGGTAGGCATCATCGGTCAACCCGATACCCACCACATAATATAAGAAATCAACCAGTAAAACATGCAATAAGACTATTCATTCCTCCACCTTTATATTTTCCTGCCTTACTATTTCCAGATACTTTAAATCACACTAGTACACTTGACTCTAACCCTTTAGTATTCTATTCTTGATCGTAACTTAACCATTTTATCTCTTAGAGGAGTTTTCGAATGTAACCACTACCAACTCGGCCAACCACTCAAGGCATACCCCTTACTTCTTTCACATCACCAATCAACCCTCGACTCCATAGTACCTTTTATCAAGTCTATCACCATTTTATTGCTAAAACCTTAGCCGGGTACTGCTTAATTATTAATAAGACGACATAGCATCACCCCCAATCCTTAACAACAATACACATGACCACCTCTTTAAGTAATACCTATTAACACCAGGACCCTTGGTCCCCACTTACCATACCACATCCCTAATTGGGCTAACCATTCACAATTCATTCATTACGAGATATACACAATTACCTTACGGTGCCCCAAACTCACGCGTATACATATAGTGCGCAATCCAGTTATCATTTCAGGAGCAATGTACAATTCCACATTCTCAATAACACATAGATATAACAACACAATGGTCCTCTCATGGAACCTATACCCAATCTGTTAGTGTGTTGGATCGTGACATCCGATCCAAGTTAGAGTGTCGGATCGTGACACCCGTTTCAATATGTATGTCGGTACGTAACATCCAATCCAATGCAATGTTAGTGTGTAGGTACGTGACACCTGTTCCAATATGTATGTCGGTACGTGACATCCGATCCAATGCAATGTTAGTGTGTCGGTACCTGACAACCGTTCCAATATGTATGTCGGTACGTGACATCCGATCCAATGAAATGTTAGTGTGTCGGTACGTGACACCCGTTCTAATTACCACAATCACATCCATAACGTACAATACTCACATCATATAGTCAAGTACTCAAGTTCATGGCATGCATTGTTCATAATCAATTTATTAGGTTCGTTTCCACTTTTCATGCTTCGTCTTCACGCATACATATCAATAAGAAAACAATCGACATACATCACACAATTAGGAATCAAACAGTCACCTAAACCCTATTTCACGAGCTAGGGTTTTCCCCTACGGTATAAGTCTGACGTAATACTTAGGAATACATGTACAACTGTCTCTTCTTCGGTGCACGAAACCCTACACATGAATTCTACCATCAATTCCTCTATACTACGCAGTGAATTAGAGATTTACAACTACTCAATTAAATAAACCTAGCCTACCTGGCCGCCAAGCATTCGCAGAGGGATTATAGCTCCAATCCAGGCTTCCGAACGACGAGACAGTGGATTTTGACCGGAAATCCACAAGCTTTCGACATCTTTACGCTAGAAATCTCTTTCTCCCTCCTTCCCAAGCCTAGAGCAACCTTTTGAGGGTTTCTGGGGTGATTCTCGCCTCTTTTGGTGTTTTTGATAAAAGGAAAAAATCAGACTTCGCGTTATTTTACATTTTGTCTCGCCCATCCCGCTCTGGCGGCCACTTATCCCACTAGAGCGCCGCCGCCCTAGCGGCATCTGGCCCGCTCTGGTGAGCTGAGGGACCCAGTTTTCCTGACGTTTTTCGTTTCCTAATTAACGACGGTTCGGGTCGTTAAATCTATACTACCATTTCTTGAAGACAATATTCAAATTTGGTATGCCATTGTAAGGGCATAAAGACCTTAAAACTTTATCGCACCTTGATGTGCAAAGTGAACAAAGAAAAGAAGACAACAATTAATAAAATTTTGACGTGGATTCAAGGATGTGTCGGATGACATATAGAGGAATATGACTAGACTGGAACCTTTTTTAATCGCAAAGATATATATAACTACACAATAAATTAATTGCTCACATTCAATATGAAGTATGGACAGATTCTCAAGTTTACTGCAAGTTGTAAATATTTTTCTTAAAGTAATAAATGTGTTTCTTGACACTGCAATTGGAATAGAAGTGTAATTTCAAATTGAAATCCATCACTCTGGTATGTTGATTTTAAATAAATACCCAAACAAACTGAATAGTTTTGTGTAATATTTTTCCCTTTCAAGTATATATAATAAGTTAAACTGTTGTCCAATATGATACATTCTCCCTTTAAATTTCTATTTTAATAATTTAATTATGATAAATTTAAATGAGGAACTTTAAAATGATAAATGTAAAGCAAAAGGTAGGGCTGAACTTTCTACACAATAGAATTAAAATATTTGTTCACTTTTGCAGTCTTTTAAAATTTATTTATCTCTTCACCAATGATTATTTATTTATTATAAAATTTAATATATCAGGTTGATGTTCATTTGATTCCCAAAAATATCAAAATAGTAACACTTCCTGAAAGCAAAAGGATAAATTATAAAATCAAATTAAAGATGATTGATTATAGGATAAATGATAAGATGTTATAATTATCATTATCCTTTACATTATTAATGTTCGTTACTACGTAATCTTGTATGTAAGATAATATAGTGTTTTAGTTTTAATGACTTATAGGTTTTAAGTATTATTTTATAAATTCCGTGATATTAAATTCCCGCGCGAGGCGCGGGTAATTTTACTAGTATATTTATAAAAGAGAATCCTGGCCCGCCTATGTGGCGCCACCACAAACAAGGATTCCCTTTTAATTTATTTATTTCCAAAACTAGACTTCCCCTTTCATGAAAAGTTGTAGCTTTTATGAAAAGTTGTGGCTTTTATGAAAAGTTGTGACTTTTATTAAAAGTTGTGACTTTTATGAAAAGTTGTGACTTTTATGAAGAGTTACAACTTTTATGCAAAAGTTATGATTGTTATGAAAGGTTGTGACCTTTCCGAAGCATTGTAACTTTTTCAAAGAGTTGTAACCTTTCCGATAAGGCACACTAAACATTTATTCACATTACCCTTTGTTGTCTATAAATAGAGGGCTTTCATCTCATTTTAAAACAACAAAAATTCTGAACTTGTTCTTCTTCTTCTTCTTCTTCTTCTGCACAATTAAATATTCGTGTACTTTTCTCCTATTGAGTGGCTCACTGACACCATTCTTTTTGTATCAATACACTGGTGAATAGAATCGTTCCATCCTAAGAGGTTCTATTCCTTTAAACCCCGGGTACTAGAGGGAAATAATTTCCTTAAGGGGACATTGTGCATTCAGTGACATTGATTTTTCCTTTCTGTTTCATTCTACTATTACAGATTCCGGTATATATTTTTTACATTCATTAATTTATGCTTATGATATTAATTGTTGTTTTTGAGTACATGTTTTAAACTTTGTTGTTTATGTTTCTGCAAAGTTATTGTTATAAGTATTTGTTAGTACAAATTAAATAATACACGTCAATTGAGTATTCACACAAGTTTTCTCTACTGAAATTGTTGAAGGTACGATAAAAAAATTTCTTAAAAATCTATACTACCATCTCTTGAAGACAATATTCAAATTTGGTATGCCATTGTAAGGGTATAAAGACCTAAAAAACTTTATCGCACCTTGATGTGTGAAGTGGACAAAGAAAAGAAGACTACAATTAATAGAATTTTGACATAAATTCAAGGATGTGCCGGATGACATATAGAGGAATATGACTAGACTAGAGCCTTTTTTAATCCCAAAGATATAGATAACTACACAATAAATTAATTGCTCACATTCAATATGAAATATGGACAGATTATCAAGTTTACTGCAAGTTGTAAATATTTTTCTTGAAGTAATAAATATATTTCTTGACACTGCGATTGGAATAGAGGTGTAGTTTCAAATTGAACTCCATCACTTTGGTATGTTGATTTTAAATAAATACCCAAACAAACTGAATAGTTTTGTGTAATATTTTTTCCTTTCAAGTATATATATATAAGTTAAACTGTTGTCCAATATGATACATTCTACCTTTAATTTTCTATTTTACTAATTTACTTATGATAAATTTAAATGAGGAACTTTAAAATGATATATGTAAAGCAAAAGGTAGGGCCGAACTTTCTGCACATTAAAATTAAAATATTTGTTCACTTTTGAAGCCTTTTAAAATTAATTTATCCATTCACCAATGATTATTTATTTATTATAAAATTTAATATCTCAGGTTGATGTTCATTTGATTCCCCAAAAATATCGAATAGTAACATTTTCTGGAAGCAAAAGGATAAATTATAAAATCAAATTAAACATGATTGTCGCGCGAGGCGCGGGTAATTTTACTAGTATGATAATCAAAACATCATTCCATCATAAATAAAAATAAAATTACTTCAAATAGCTAAATAAAATATGATTATTTTGAGACATATGACAAAACCATAAAGACCAATGATAAGTGAAAAAGTAAAATTTCACTATGTATTTTTGAAAGAAATGGTACGTAATATATACTCATCTTCACAGTGTTACCAAATAGTAAAAATGCAATACTACAACTTGTTATTTGAATTACTCTTAATCTTCTTGCCTCTATAGATCGAAAAATTATCAAGTATCATTCATTTATTCAAGAATTATGAGGGTCAACAAAGTTAACTAAAGATTTTAACACATAAATTGTGTAAGATCTGTTAGGTGAGCCCCGAGAATTTGGCGTTGGGCGTGCTTAGGGCGTACGGTCGGGCGCTTAGGGCGTACGGTCGGGCGCTTAGGGCGCAAGTCTTACAGAACTAAGCGCCACATTTGAGTTTCAGGGAGTTTTGCTAGAGCCCCGCCCAAGGGCGAGCCCCGAGGCGAGTCCCAACAGAGTCTTTTAAAACAATAATTTTATCCATTTTACCCGCGTTCTCCCATTTCCCACTCATTTTTTGGGTTAAAATTTTCCCTCTCATTCTTCTCAGTAAAAAGAAGATCCAGCCCTAATTTCAAGTTCTGCTTCTAACTTTGCCGTTTAACTTCCCTCCAAAATCCGTGTTCCACTCACTCCAACACCTTGTTTGCTTTATCCATTAACACAAATCAAATGAGATGGGTTGTTGGCGTCTATAACCAGTGAGGTGCAAACACTTCGACTTTCACTGGTGGTTATGATAAACAAATCTTCTATTTATAATAAATATGTACGGGTACAACTTTAAAAAAAAATCACTTATTTATCTGCTTCGTTTTATTACGCCAATTCTAATGACAATTTTTGTTTGCAAATTCAATAGATCTATGGTTAGAAAGCTTACACGTTTCGATATCTTAAATAGCTAGCAGTATTTTCAGAAAGTGAAGCAAGAAACAAGACACCAGATTGAGAAACAAATTGAACAATACTTTCAGTTCATATATCAACTCTTGTAGCCTGCTTATTGGTGTCACTAGATTGGACATTACATTATCAAGATACGCCACCTCCTAGGTAGTGATATAGGTCAATATGCTGAACAACTTGTATTACATTATATAAAGATGATATATTTGTATGTAAGACAACTTTTGAGTAGTTTTGTATGACTACAAAGTTAAGTAATATTTAAGATAACTTTTTATCTTCTTTGTATGACGTTACAATAGATGTTAATTACTACTTATTTCATATTGCTGAATTGTCTTTTTTTCTTTCTATGTAATAGATTCATGTAGGCTATATTTTACAAAGTTTTGAATTATTAGCAGATTAATAAAAAGAAAAATTGAGCATTTAAATTTCCAATCGATTAATAGTGATATTTTAGGAATGAACGTTTATACTTACCGACATAATATTATGTTAGAATAGTTGCTAACAAAATATCAATGACACTTTTTCGTTACTATATTTACCAATCGATTACAAACAAAACTTGAATAATAGAGAACTAAATTCACTAACTTATTTTCTATTTGTTAGTAAAATTACTAATAGAATACCAACTGAATTTTAGTTAGCAAATTTACCAACGGAAATCTAAGAGTCAAGATACAAAAATTACCAACAATTTTTTTGTCATTTACTAACTGACTTTTTATTGTTAATAGTACCAACAACATCAAATTGGTTGAAAAAATTTACCAACAAGACTTTTAGCAACAGATCAATATCCGTTGGGAATCCGTTGGTAATTCAGATTGCCAACTGATTTAATAAACCAAAAAATGTGTTGGTAATTCGTGTTTTTCTTGTAGTACCACATGAGAATTTATCCCCATACAATAATGTCAAGACTTTTGTAAAATATTTTATGCCCCAAGGCACAAGTCATATTTGATATCCTAAGATTATACTTTAGCACAAGAATTTATTTGTACTCATTGACTTTATATCTTGATCTACGAAGTATGAGTCCAAAACATCACTTTTAACGTAAAATAAAATATATTTAAATTGCGTATTTTATTTGGACAATCATTTATCTGTCCACACTATTTGACAGATTTAACATCAAAATTCTCATTATCATATATAATATTGAGAGCTACATTATATTAAATATATCATTGATGCTTATTTGACTCAAATCTAATATGACATAAATTATCGAGATCTTTTCATTTTTTATTATTTTCAGGTACCTGAACCTTTACCAAAGTTTTATGAAGTGTTATGTTTTGGTGCTCTTTTAAAACACTTGCCTCATTATCATGACAATCTTGACCATTTGCTCCTCTCCTTCCTCAATGAGTTTTACGTTTGAAATCGATTAATTTATCACGCTTCAGGTGTTCCATAAACTGTCTTTTGAGTATTTTTTGTTGAAGCATTTGCAACTGAATTATAACATAAAGTCAGCATGTCACAATATGAAATTGGATAATGAAGGGGCCTACTATAAACCCCTAGTAGGCGAGAAAATACCCAACCATCACACGATAAATAAAACTAGAAATAACTAACGCAGAAGTAATAACAAGATAAGAAAGGGGCCCATAGTATAAATATATGCAAAATGGTACAAAATATTCAAAAAGAGTATGAAAGTGATCAAGAAAGACGAATATATACAAGAGTCAAACCCCATATATGGTATCATCAGTGAAAGAGCATCTAAAGTATAGGAATAAAGTTAAATACAATAGGACTGTCTAAAAAGATACAAACTACAGATAATAAAATAAAAAAAGAAGACATCAAGTCTCTGAATGTCAAGAGCTCACTATCCAAACAACACCAATCTTGCATGATTCGGAACCATCAAAGGTGACTCATACTAGGTGTTGCATCAAAAAAAGATGCAGAAGTGCAATATGAGTACCAAAATATGAATAGTTAGTAGGCATCATAGATTGTCTGAGCTCAGAAAGATGCTATATAAATAAAAGAGGAACAATAGTGCTAACACTACGAATCAACAACTAACTAGAATCATAATCATAAGCAATGATAGTGAAGATAATAATAATAAGAGATAATTCACACTAGACATAAGGCTATCATAGACAAACAAACAATGTGAGATGATGCAATACTATATATGGACAATGCATTAAGTAAAAAGTACCAAAAATGCCTCGGTGGCCGCCCATAGGCTCCTTGAGATATTCTGCAGACCCGCTGCTTCTCAACTAGAGATGCAATAATCATAAAAATTCAAAATCACACCTTAGACTGCCCAAAATCACACCTCAAACACCTCAACAAAAACTAAATCCTAGATTCACACTTCAGGCTATTTGGAATCACACCTTGGACTCATCAATAAAAAATAACGAATAAAGGTACCGGGAGTGCCATCTTGAATCGTAAGTAAAAATAGCATATCATTCAATTAAACCATAGGAATTAGTGAAATTAGGATAACTCTCATTTGAAAACCGAAAATTCATGAAAATAGTACAATCTTTCATAGAAATCTACTTTCTATCAATAAATCAATGATACGCTCTCTCTCGGAGCCTAAAAATTAGTAAAACTAAAGCATATTGGTATTGGATTATTGGATTAAGGGTTGGTGAATGGATTAAAACTTTATACTTAATGGTTTATTGGTGTGGAGGTGGATTACTCAAATTTCTCATTGGATAAACGGTTAATCCGTTAAGAATTATCTACTTACATTTTTACCCCTTGATATATAAAATACATATTATTAACCCAAAAGTCATATTTAATATTTTATCGCTCCTTGTTTGACTTGATACATATTTTTGACTTAGATATCTTATTGGTATACTAGCTTTGTTTATAAAAATGTATATTTTAAGTTGAAATTTAAAAAAAAAATGAAAATTTGTAAAATAGGTGTTTATATTCATGCCCGCTCAAAATTTATATTTTCTTGTATTTGTCATCATGATTTATGTAACATCCAGGAAACTAGTAGGTTTAACTAGAGCTTGTCGTAAGGTTAAAGTCGTAAGATTTGCTTCTCGTACTTAGAATGAGGGGTTTAGGGGTTAAACATCAAGGTACGACTCACCAAGGACCAACCAAGGGTCTTTGAGGAGGACCCTAAAGTCTACCCCCAAACCTGCACAAAACAGTGACCCACGGAGGGACCTACGCCCCGTAGGGTGGTCCACACTCTGTGGGACAGGCTCGTGGGTCAAGGGGGCCAAGTGAGGAGTTCCAGTAACTCAACCCACGCCTCACCAGCACGGGCCGTAGGTCCAACCAAGGTCCGTCAGTGAGGGTCGTGGGTGGGCACCTGGAAACTGCCTCTTGGCGGTTAATGTAGGGGTAGTTTAGGTAATTCCTAATTTAATTAGTATTAAGTGAGGTCATTTTGTATGGTTTTAATACACCTATATAAACCTTTTTAAGTAATTAACCAACCCATTCACTTCATAAAATCACAAAACCCAAATCACAACCAACTTTCCCCCAAATATTTCTCTCTCTAGAACTCCAAGGAAGAAGAAGAAGAAAGGTGAAGCTAGGGTTTAAGAATCAAGCTTTTCTCATCAAATTCATGAGAATTCTTCCATAACGTATGGTAGCTCTTCATCTATGGGTAGCCTTCACCCATAGAGCCCTTCAAAACCCCCAAATTTCAAAGTTACAAAACCCAAAAGTTAGGGTTTGACTTCAATCTCATGGATTCCTTTCAAATTCGTTTTAAATGATTGAATTATGATTGTTTATGGATATATTGATGATTTTATATGATTTTAAGTTGAATTCCTCAAAAATCCATGAATTACCCTAATTTCTCAAATTGGATCTTAAAGTGTGGGTATTGATTGATGTTATTAGAATGTTGTAGAATTATGAATGTCATGAATTGATTACTTGAATCATGTTATTATCCATGTCTAATATAGTAATTCTAGATGTGTTGGTGAATTATGATTCATGGTCCTTGAAGGGCAAATTATGAGAATTATGTATGATCTTGATGCTTATGTACATGCTTTATGAATCCTTTGAGAATAAAATGATTATAACTATGATGTAATGGTGGTGTTGTTGAAAGGCTATTCTCACATACACACACTCTTATGAATAAAGTATGAAAGAAGTTCTATGATTATGATAATGATGTTGTGTTGATCTAAATGCTATTCTCAATTATACACTTATGAATGATAATGACATATTGTGAAAGGTTTTCTCACAATAAGGGGATTCTTAGTTGAAAGACTATTCTCACCTATTGAATCTATGAGATATCTTATGAATGAATGTTGGGATTGAGATGGATACTCATACGTGAGTTGAGGCGGGGTATCTAGTAACAATCTCTATATTCCATTTTAATGAACTCAAGTAATGAAATGTTAAGTACTCCATGGGGAATAATTCTAAACACCGAGTGGATATTGATTGAGATTAATACTCATACGTGATTTGAGGCAGGGTATCTAGTAGCAATATCTTGGGATGGAAGCCCTCACGTTAGTAGAGGCCGGGTTTTCTAGAAGCAATCTCCCTATCCCATAACTATGTGACCACATAGGTCTTTAGCTAGTGGATCCACCTAAGCTAAATTGACGGTTCTACCCTTGGAAAGTAAGACTCCCTTATTCAGTGTGGGTAACACTGGGATTCCATGATTTGCTCACATGGTCTATGTCGGTTAAGGCTTTCCCCCACAATGAATGATAATGAACTATGGCTTCTCAAGAATGCACTACTTAGTGTGGGTGGGGTATGGGACTTCATCCATGCATTACCCAAGTAGGCTTTGAGAGTAGTTATGGTGTGTTTCTTTATGTTATGATGATTCATGAAATGAATGCTTATGATGATAATACTAAGTAAGTTGACATGAAGGCTAAATGTAATGAAGTATGCTTAATGTGGATTGTTGTTGTGAGTTGCTTTCCTTGATATGACTTAGTAAATGAGAATGTTCCTTATCTATGAGTATTAACTAAAGATGAGAATGAAGAATGGTAAGTATGTTTATGGTGGCCTCAAGGTTGTACTTAGTATGTGTGATATTATGGGATGCCATTCATACATTGCACAAGTATAACTTAGGATTACCAAGAGATGGTTCTATTATGTTATAATGATTTACATGTTGAACATGCTTGTGACTTATGCTTTATACTAACATTCATGATGTTTCTCAAACTTGGCATATAGCATGGTTTCCAACTAAAATGTCCTTTTTAGCATGATTTTTGCATGGCTATCATATTTAGTGTATTTTTGTACTAACCCATATTTCTTCTACATTTTTCTACAAATTGTAGGTTTCGGTTCTAAGGTGATTTCTTTGGATTCAAGCTTGGACCGACTATTCTCCTAGCTTGTGGTGAGTCCTCAAGATTCGAGGACGTATGAGTCTTTAGTAGTTTCTTTCATGTCATTTTATGTTTTGGACTATGTTGAAGGGCTGTGACCCTATTGTTGATTCAAAGTTGTATTAGATGGCCATGTGAGACAAAGTTAGACTTCCGCTTGCTTTTAAATAAAGATTTTAATTGTATGGATACAAGTTTTAAAATTTCACATAATTTCTTATGTCTTATGTTATGATATGCTATGAGGCTTGTATGAGGCTCTTTGTAGTCTTGTACACCGTGTCATGTCCGGGGTGTAGGCTCGGGGCATGACAAACATGGTATCAGAGCACAAGATTTTGGGATTGGTTCAGGATGATGTCTCATAAGCCACGTCTAGTAGAGTCTTGTTCATGAGTATGAAGTGCGCCACATTTATGAATGAGAGGATATAAGATGTTAGGAAACTACACTTCTTTCATTACTTTTGAGTCGTGCCATAGAGTTTAACTCTATAAAGTCCATCTCCTAATCCGTCTTTTGTGTCTTTAGGATATGAATACACAAAGGGCTAATGCAAGGAGAATGAAGGGCAACAATGTTAATGAATAAGCTCCTCAAGTGAACCAAGCTCCTCAAGCTAATCAAGCTCCGGTTAATCCTCCGGCTATGAAGGATGTGGAAATTAGGTCGGCTTTTCTAACATTGGCTCAAACAATGACGGCCCAAGTCAATAGAGATGTTGGGACTCATGTGAACCCTAATTTGAATTTCATGGCTTCTAGATTGAGGGATTTTACAAGAATGAATCCTCCCGTGTTTCTTGGTTCCAAAGTGGGAGAGGATCCTCAAGAATTTATGGATGAAGTTTATAAAATAATTGATGCCATAGGGGTGACTTCGGTAGAAAAAGCGGAGCTAGCCGCTTACCAATTGAAGGACGTTGCTCAAGTTTGGTATACTCAATGGAAGAGAAATAGGCCGGTAGGAGCGGGTCCCATAGATTGGGAGGTGTTTAAGAAAGCATTTCTTGATAGGTTCTTTCCCGAGAGTTAAGGGAGGCTAAGGTGGAGGAATTCATTAACCTTAAGCAAGGTAGCATGAGTGTCGACGAGTATGTCTTGAAATTTACCCAACTATCCAATTATGCTCCATCTATGGTGGCGGATCCGAGGGATGAGATGAATAGTTTTATGACGGGTGTGTCCGACTTAGTTGGAGAAGAATGTCGTATTGCAATGCTCCATGATAACATGAATATCTCTAGGCTTATGGTGTATGCCCAACAAATTGAGGAGTCAAAACTCAAGAGAAAGAATAGAGAGGCAAAAAGAGCTAGGTCCGATGAACAAGGTCAACCAAGGTTCAAAAAGAGGTCCTTCAATCAAGATTCCTCCAATGATTCCCCAATGGTCAACAAGGATAGGGTGTCTAACCCTAAGTCTCAAGGAGGAAATGGAGGCGGTTCTTCTTTTGAAAGATCTACATGTGCCAAATTTGGGAAGCAGCATGTGGGTAAGTGCCTAACCGGCACGGATGGTTGGTTTGGGTGTGGAAAGAAAGGTCATAAGATGAGAGATTGCCCAACACTCATGGCAAAAGGGAGAGAGGCCAAGCACGCTCCTTCTGGTGATCCGGTTCCATTCCTCCAAATTATGGTCGCTTCTATGGACTCCGGTCTAGAGAGGACAAAGGAGCCCTTCCGGATGAAGGCACCGGTATGTTGATAATTCCTTATAGATGTAAATGTTTTATTAAGATCCCTATGTTATTTGTTAGACTTCGATGTTAGCCTTAGTAGGGGTTTACTCCCAAAGGGGAGATGGTATGCTTAGATAGTGAGATTGTTGAGAGTTTCAATATCCTCATCTCTTTCTTCTATTCCTAATCTAGCTTGAGACAAAGAGTTTCTTGTGACTTGTTTCATGTTTTTGGGAGTCATGTATAATTTATGTGTTTCCATGATCTCCTTATGTTACGAATGTTCTTGAGAAATTCATGTTTAATAAGAAAATGAGTTTTTATGATTTACTTTCCTCATGTTGTTGTGCATTTAATATGAGTTGCCTATATGCCTTATGAGATAAATTGTCAAACATGCTTTAATATGCTTTTGATAGTAATTGCATAATTTGTTTCATGTTATTGAGTTGAGCATGCTTTGAGTTGGAGAAGGTAGTTCCTCCTATGAATGTTGACATGTTGAAGTTTTCATGCATAATGGGTTGTTAGATGTACTTCCTACTTTCTTGTGTTGCATTGAGTATGTTGAGATGGAGTTGATGTTTCCTCCTTTGAGTTGTACATTATTTTAACGTTTCATGCATGATGGGCTGCTATTCTTGAGTTTTTTATTCCGTAAGGTGTCTAGATCATCATTCGAGGATGAATGCTCCCAAGGGGGAGATAATATAACACCCCGAAAACTAGTAGGCTTAATTAGAACTTTTCGTAAGGTTAAAGTCATAAAATTTGCTTCTCATACTTAGAATGAGGGGCTTAGGGATTAAACGTCAAGGTACGACTCCCCAAGGACCAACCAAGGGTCTTTGAGGAGGACCCTAAAGTCTACCCCCAAATCTTCCCAAAACAGTGACCCACGGAGGGACCTACGCCCTGTAGGGTGGTCCACGCTCCGTGGGAGAGGCTCGTGGGTCAAGGGGGCCAAGTGAGGAGTTCCAGTAACTCAACCCACGCCTCACCAGCACGGGCTGTGGGTCCAACCAAGGTCCGTCAGTGAGGGTCGTGGGTGAGCACCTGAAAATTGCCTCTTGGCGGTTAATGTAGGGGTAGTTTAGGTAATTCCTAATTTAATTAGTATTAGGTGAGGTCGTTTTGTATGGTTTTAATACACCTATATAAACCTTTTAAAGTAATTAACCAACCCATTCACTTTATAAAATCCCAAAACCCAAATCACAACCAACTTTCCCCCAAATATTTCTCTCTAGAACTCCAAGGAAGAAGAAGAAGAAGAAAGGTGAAGCTAGGGTTGAAGAATCAAGATTTTCTCATCAAATTAGTGGCAATTATTCAATAAGGTATGGTAGCTCTTCATCTATGAGTAGCCTTCACCCATAGAGCCCCTTCAAAAACCCCAAATTTCAAAGCTAGAAAATCCAAAAGTTAGGGTTTGACTTCAATCTCATGGATTCCTTTAAAATTCGTTTTTAATGATTGAATTATGATTTTTTATGGATATATTGATAATTTTATATGATTTTAAGTTGAATTCCTCAAGAATCCATGAATTACCCTAATTTCTCAAATTGGATCTTAAAGTGTTGGTATTGATTGATGTTATTAGAATGTTGTAGAATTATGAATGTTATGAATTGATTACTTGAATCATTTTATTATCCATGTCTAATATAGTAATTCTAGATGTTTTGGTGAATTATGATTCATGGTCCTTAAAGGGCAAATTATGAGAATTATGTATGATTTTGATGCTTATGTACATGCTTTATGAATCCTTTGAGAATAAAATGATTATAACTATGATGTAATGGTGGTGTTGTTGAAAGGTCATTCTCACATACACACACTTATGAATGAAGTATGAATGAAATTCTATGATTATGATAATCATGTTGTGTTGATTGAAAGGCTATTCTCAATTTTACACTTATGAATGATAATGACATTTTGTGAAAGGTTTTCTCACAATATGGGGATTCTTAGTTGAAAGGATATTCTCACCTATTGAATCTATGAGATATCTTATGAATGAATGTTGGGATTGAGATGGATACTGATACGTGAGTTGAGGCGGGGTATCTAGTAACAATCTCTATATCCCATTTTAATGAACTCAAGTAATGAAATGTTAAGTACTCCGTGGGGAATAATGCTAAGCATCGAGTGGATATTGATTGAGATGGATACTCATACGTGATTTGAGGCAGGGTATCTAGGAGCAATCTCTTGGGATGGAAGCCATCACGTTAGTAGAGGCCGGGTTTTCTAGAAGCAATCTCCCTATCCCATAACTATGTGACCACATAGGTCTTTAGCTAGTCGATCCACCTAAGCTAAATTGACGGTTCTACCCTAGGCAAGTATGACTCCCTTATTCGGTGTGGGTAACACCGGGATTCCATGATTTGCTCACATGGTCTATGTCGGTTAAGACTTTACCCCACAATGAATGATAATGAACTATGGCTTCTCAAAAATGCACTACTTAGTGTGGGTGGGGGTATGGGACTTCATCCATCCATTGCACAAGTAGGCTTTGAGAGTAGTTATGGTGTGTTCCTTTATGTTATGATGATTCATGAAATGAATATGCTTATGATGATACTACTAAGTAAGTTGACATGAAGGCTAAATGTAATGAAGTATGCTTAATGTGGATTGTTGTTGTGAGTTTCTTTCCTTGATATGACTTAGTAAATGAGAATGTTCCTTATCTATGAGTATTAACTAAAGATGAGAATGAAGAATGGTAAGTATGTTTATGGTGGCCTTAAGGTGGTACTTAGTATGTGTGGTATTATGGAATGTCATTCATACATTACACAAGTATAACTTAGGGTTACCAAGAGATGGTTCTATTATGTTATAATGATTTACATGTTGAACATGCTTGTGACTTATGCTTTATACTAACATTCATGATGTTTCTTAAACTTGGCATATAGCATGGTTTCCAACTAAAATGTCCTTTTTTGCATGATTTTTGCATGGCTATCATATTTAGTGCATTTTTGTACTAACCCATATTTCTTCTACATTTTTCTACAAAGTGTAGATTCCGGTTCTTAAGGTGATTTCTTTGGATTCAAGCTTGGATCGACTATTCTCCTAGCTTGTGGTGAGTCCTCAAGATGACGTATGAGTCTTTAGTAGTTTATTTCATGTCATTTTATGTTTCGGACTATGTTGAAGGGTTGTGACCGTATTGTTGATTCAAAGTTGTATTAGATAGCCATGTGAGACAAAGTTAGACTTCCGCTTGCTTTTAAATAAAGACTTCGATTGTATGGATACAAGTTTTTAATTTCCGCATCATTTCTTATGTCTTATGTTATGATATGCTATGATTCTTGTATGAGGCTCTTCGGAGTCTTGTACGCCGTGTCACGTCCGGGGTGTAGGCTCGGAGTGTGACAATTTACAACTACAAAATTACAAGCTTAAGTAGAGCTAGAAAAATTATTTTGTTTGATGGAGATCAATATACTGGCGAGTGAAAGTGAAAAAAAAAAAGCATGAAATGATTGAGCCAATAAATTTCCCGTTAACCGTTTGATAATTATCAATATGATACCAACCCAATCGATATCTTATTGGTTGCTTGTCAGATTAGTATATTTAAAAACTGATATCCGGTAAGCCAAATCGTTAAGTATTATTATCCGTTCGATAAGTGACCTACTGCATGTATGTTTTGTATATCATGTAGACACACTTTTCATACAATATTAATACACATTATATACATTTTTGTCACTATCAAACATAGTCACTTTTCACACCCATTTTTCTGTGTAATTCGGGTCAATACATGTATTATCAATGTATATTCAGTGTATAATGCATACGAATTAATTTTAAACATATTATACAACTACTATACACTAATTACACAATTTATAAAATAATAAAAATAATCGAAGAACCGACAAACTTGGTCACAAGAAATACTTCTCTTGAAGTATACCAAGAATAATGCAAAATCATCTCTAAAAATGGACAACAAGTGGAGAAGGTATCAACCACTATCGTACTTTGGTTGAAAATTATCGAGAGAAGATAAATATTTTTTCATCTAAGTGAAAAAGGAGGAGAGCCTTGGGAAAAAAGTGAGGAGAAAGAAGCAAGCATGTTGGTATTTTCTATAACGAAATAGAAAAAGAAAAAAAAAAGGAGAGTGTGCGGTGATGATCGTCAGTGAGTGAAAAAAGTGAGAATATAAAAAGAGAAAATAAATCATGAGAGAAAGAAAGAAATTCATCAAAAAGAAGAAAGCAGGAGCGCGATACTAGAATTTGACTTTACGATTTGAGCGTAAAGTGCCTTTCAGATCAAATGCTACAAAATTTGACAATAAAAATATTTGGCAGTCACATTGCGTTGTTTTACCGAGAAAATTGTCCAATGCCCCAATGCCCCCAACCTATTATCATTTTTCATCTATATATTTTGTCTCTACCGGTGGAGGGAGAGGGAGGGAAGCATAGAAAGTGTATTTCACTCTTTTAAGTAGGGTAAGAAGCAACAAATATATCAAAAATTAATTTTATAATATATTCGTTATTGAATATATTTCTTACATTTTTTTTCTCTCTTTCTCATTATACTATCTATACATTCTCATTATACTATCTATACAAATATACAACATCTGTCATTATCGTTGTTGAAACTTAATCGATAGTTGTCTGATATTAAAGGTACCAACATGGCTTGTTTAAAACACATATCAATAAATCAAATCACTTTTTTTAAAAGCATATCCATTAATTTATCTTTTTTGTAAGCAATTGACTCAAATGGTGAATTAAATTGGGGAAATATTTACTCTTTACAATCAATAACACTCTAATTTCAACGAGAATAGTCTTGATTTGGGGTATAAAACATGTTATCTAAACTCAACAACACTTTTATTCAACGAAAATTTGTTAGTTTTATCAATTGAGACTAGCTTGTTCAAGAATAATATTGCAGGTAGAGTGGTGTTTTTAACAGAAATAAAATCGACGAATCAAATTCATCATAGAATAATAAATGGTTTAGATAGGAATTTAACATAAATTTAGCAAGGCCGTTATACTTATTGAGGATTTAACTTGTTCACACTCTAATACGAACTTGTCGGATTGTGTAGTCACGTCAACAATACGAAGGCTTAATCATGTTGTATCCCTCGATTCTACAATGAAATCATGCATGCATCACTAGCATACCTCAGTGAGGCCAAGCCTTTACTCTACCTCTAATGTAGCTCCGCTTTAGCCCATTTCTTGATGAAGGATCTAACGGGAGAGACAAAGTCCATGTCTCCTCTTTCATCTCAAAATATGTATGGCCTTGGCCTAATTTTCAAAGATACTTCTCACATTAATACAAATAAAACCCTTAAAATAAGTTTAAAAAAAACAAATGTATTTATTTTGTAGAGAGACCGTTGTGACCAAGTATCGTCAGCTTCAACCAACTCTGTTGATTGGTCAACTTTGAAAGAATTTTAACTTTGTTGATAAGACACAAGGATTTTGTGGGGGTTATAAGTGATGTTTTATCAATGACTAAGCCTGAAAATCGTTGAAGAATAAGGTCCTTTTTTTTTTTTTTTGGAAAAAAAATTAACCAGTGGAATTAATTTCACTTTAAAATAGTTTAGGGACTCACAAAAATAAAGTGTGTAGTTGAAAAAATGATACTCTAATAGATTGCTCAAGATTTTATCTAGAGAGAACTGTTGAAAACACTCTTAAATTTTGCCCAAATTATTAGTCTCGTCCCAAACTATTGATAGCCTTGAAAACACCCTTCTACTTGACTAAATAAACATGGTTCAAGATTGGAGGTGTATTTAAATTTAGTCAGTCAAAATAAAAGAGTGTTTTTAAATCTGTCAATAGTTCGAAAATAAAACTAATAATTCGCGTCAAATTTAAGAGTGTTCTCAATACTTGTCTCTGTTACTTATTTTACCTATAATTTACTTGAAAATATCTAGAAACCTTGTTTTGCTTTAGGCTTTTATCAGTTCACATATAATAAAAATATTGTTTTAAAAGATGTGGCTCATGTGAAAAAAATGACTTCTAATAAATTCCATAAATTACATTCCAGATTCTGTCTCCTCCACCCCAACCCAACATCCCCAATGCCCTCACACACACAACCCTCACTTCTCACCCATACAGTGTTTGACTAGATTACATATAAATGCTCTTAAAATAATATTATTTTTTTTCACTTACTTAGCCCACATATTTTCTAGAAAAACATATTCCAAAGCCTTGACATTCGAAGCTTTTGGAGGACGAAGAGCAACTAATAAAGAAATAGGATGCAACAGGTATGGCCAAGACAAGGATTTAGAGCTTTGGATCAAAAGTACAAAATTATTTGGAGAACTTAAATTAGAATTGACTGGAAAACATAACATAATAACATTGGGGAAACAAAGGAAGAAGAAACATCATACTATGTGTTGCTTAGAAGAGTGAAATGTTAAATTGGATTTTTGCGTTGCTGAAGATTACTGGAGGGTATCCCAGGGAACTCAATGTACTATTTCATTTGTACATCCATTCCGTACTTAACTATACATCATTTCTAACTTTTTCAATTGCAATGCCATCGATGGTAATTCCTACCAATGAGTAGAGACGATACATTGATAATTGGTTGGTGTACATATTATTTGTATACACAACTCTATAATAGATAGCTGACCATCACTATCACTGATCTGTTACTCACTGCTGATATATCTCATCCACAACACAAGTTTTTCTTTACGCAATCATCTTTGACTCAGACACTAAAGAACATTGCTGTCTCCAAGTCGGACATAATAGTGCCTGCCTGTAAACCCCTCTTCAGCTTCATCTACTTGTGTCCATTAACATTCAGGATTAAGTCAGCTTCAGAAACGTTAATCCACCTGCTATGCTAAAAAAGAAGAGAAAAATTATTGTTTTTCAGGACATTACAGATACAGCCCTTCAATAAAAAATGCAAAGGCATCGTTACTTCTTTTCTTGTGAACTAAACATAACATGAAATTCAAAAGAACAAAAAGTCAGCAACCCAGAGCTATTCAAAAAATCCCATACTAAAAAGGAGGAAAACATCAATTTGAAAAACGTTCTGGATGCTACTTGCCGTTTGCCTGCTAGTTTAGCCACTAGAGACGATAAGAGAAGGAGAGGAGGGATTCACTAAAACAGACCGTAGAAGATAGGAACTTTCTACTTTCAGCGGGGAAAAGGAATACAGAATATACCAGAGTTGTATACGCATGATTGTCACTGAAAAAGACTTTCAGAACCGTCTAGATTTCTGTTGTGGAGGGTATCCAGGCAATCCCATTCCTGGATCTTTCCTTCTCATCTGCTTCACATCCAAAAGCATTAATCAATTTAGGGATCAGAACTACCAAAAGTATAATAATGCCAGGCTGACTAAAGAAACCTGCTGCTGATGTGCCTGAGCAGCAACACCGCGCTGCATGGGCATGTTTCCCGGGTTCATTCCAGCACCCATGCCAGCTTGAGAAGCAAGATTATAAGCAGACATGCCCTGAGGTTGCATCCTTGGCATGTTGACCATTTGCATCGGTCGGGGTACAGATCTAGTTGGCATAACATGGGGACCATGTATGCCACCAGATGCTGCATTTCCAGATGATACCTGCCCCAACAAATAGTAATATGAGCAAGATGCAATTGACAATACGGTGTCATACTAATCCTTTACAATGATGATACTTGGTTATATAAAAATTGCAGAACACCAAGATAATCCACATATGTTCAATGTTTTAAGTAATATGGTAAATACATATGGCATTTTTTCCAGAGCATGAAGATTTTTTTCAGTGACAAAGAAAAGAACAGGTCTTGGGGAAATGAATTAGCTTTTGAATCTATTTGAAGATTATCTAGAAGGCATTATATAAAGGACTTCTACCCAGGCAACCACCTGCACTGTACGAACATAACCCCTCCAAACACCCTGTGGAGACAAATCAAGCCTAGTGTGCTCTTGATTGCTCTTTATGTCCTAATTTTGTGAAATTGATGTCATCTATGTGGAAAGGAAGGAGATTATCATGCACCTATACTGGATAGCAATGTCACTGACCAACTATTGCAAATATTCCTAAACGTTACTGGTTTAACGTGGGTGATGCAGAGGATCACAACTCAACTACTTCACTGTTTGAAGCAGAAGGATAAAGAAAAGGTAAAGAAAGAAGGCACAGGGAAGAACACCATACCTACTTGCATTTGGTGAGCAGTGTGGAAGGAGAGGAACGTCAGATGTTTTGCAGACAAAGAAAATTCCTTTTTATGATGAGGTGGAAGTTTTAATTATAGAAGTACCAAAAAGGTACATAAAAGTACAACAACAACAACAGACCACCCCTACAAGAGCTTCTAGTTACATATTTCCTAGCAAATCCAACAAGTCCATATTTTTCTAGTAAATACCTCTTATGGCAAAATAACAGATTGTGCAGACACAGATTTTTACTCTAGAAATGTAATCCTTATTATTCTCAAAACAAGAACACTATTCCTTCGTCTCTAAATAGTCCAAAAATTGCACAATGGGATGGTCCTCCAGCACTGCTTGTGGATCTTTGTTGTCTTCTGCCATTACCAGCTATCCAATATACTCCTAACAACCCCACAAAGATTCAAGAAAAGCTTCCGGCATTGCTTAGCAATTCCACAATGAACAAAGAGTTGGTTAACTGATTCCAGCTCTTCTTCACATAGGTAACACATTTTGCTTAAAATGAGTCCTCTTCTTTGCAACTTTATCTTGGTTAAGTTTCTCTAATGACAACCTACCCAAAACAGGCTACCTTGACAGGTGCTTTGGTTTTTCATAGAGAAAAATTTGTTTCTGCAAAAGATTATAACAGCTTTTAATTACTTGTTGTCCAAACCATGAAATCCTCTTGATCTTCTTCTACCACTGTTGTACCCACTAATTGAAGTAGTTGCCCAACTTCTTCCATCTCTTATCATTAAATTAACTTCTAAAATTCAACTTCCACCCACTGGAAGAATAATACTCTAAAAACTTTCCTTCTTGTTAGAGGAGCAATTGTACAGGGAAATCTGTTTTTCAAACTTACTCCCCACCTACACTTCAGACCAGAATTTGATTTTTACACCATTTCCCAGCTGCAACTTAGCGCATTGTTAATAATCATTCTACAACCTACTAATGTTACTCCAGATACCAACTCTGGAAGAATTTTGAATGATAGGAGGGCTCCATATATACTTCTTCACATATTTGTCATTTATCAGATTCTTCCAAGCACTTTCTTTTCCATCATTATATTTCCACCTAAGTTGCTCAGACTTAGGTGTGGGAGTCCGATATGGGTGCGGATCTAGAGGTGGGATACTTCATGATCTAAATTTTAAGATTTGAGGTATGCATCTAGGTACGGATACGGGTTTAGGAATTTGTCTTAAAAAACTTCAAATATCTAAAATAGAGTTACAACATAAGCCTTTTAATATGGTTGACTGTTTCGAAGGGAAGGAATGCACAATTTTTTAGAGCAAGTTTGGATATGTAATTATTATTAAGTAGAAAATGCATCTCCTTACTGTTTTTTGAAGTAACATTATTGCAAATAGGGGTGGTTCAATTCGCCTTTTGCATTGGCTTATCGTTATCAGTTTATTATATGTATTAAACCAATAAGAAATCGGTTGATTCGGTTCGCCTTAAAGGTTATCGATTTATCCAATATAAAATTGAAATCAACGTATTTTTTTTATTATTAATAACCGTGGTGGTCCGGGCCAACTTTCGCGCGCCTCGACTAATTCCACGGGATACCAGTCACAATTTTATGTACTCCACCGATGGCCTGATCTCATCAAATGAAATCGTCGTTGTTGGCAGAGAATACAGTTGGTAGGCGACGTCAATGGTAGTTGGGGTGAGCAGCGAATGAAAACAGATGTTTTGGGGGAAAGGAATTTATAGTGAAGTAGTATTATCGGTTTTTTTTTTTTTTTTTTTTTTTTTTTGGGGGGGGGGGCGGGCC